>WOGP01010101.1:0-10449 GCA_015342065.1 Leptinotarsa undecemlineata
TCGGGTGAACTCCCCCTTGGGATTTTTGTGTAACAAGATTAATATCATGCATTTTATTTTTCATTGGAAATGAAGACATTATTATTATTATTATTATTAAAATTGATTTATTTCGTAAAAGTCGATCAAAAAGATGTTTAACTAAAAGTACTTTAATAGATATTAGAAAGATCTAGTTTTTCGAAAATATGATAGCCCAGTCTCTGATAATGAAACTTTATGAAGGAAAAATGATGTTTTCAATCGGTTGAGTAGTTGTTGAATCTGTCAATTAAGAAAAACCAAAATAATCGTTCTTCTCTCAATTCGGTTGAAAATTATTTTTTTTCATAATCGCTTTTTAACATTATTGAAGTTCAAAATGTCAACCACATCGTTCCATATAAACATACAAGCAATATTCACATTAGGTAAGGTTAGGTTCACCGCAACCCACAAGGGTTTATTGTGGCTCACACCTATTCAAACTCAGCCAAATAAACCCAGTTTCTCAACGAAGCCAATTAGTTTGTATGGTGAGTGGTCTTTCAGTGTGCCTGCCCCAGCGGGGCAGGCACAAAGTTTCTGCTCTGCTGTTTCATCATTTTTCAAACAGAGGCTACACACACTGTCTTCCGGCAGTCCGAGTCTTTGCGTATGATGACAGTGACCTGTAATAAGGCTTTGTAGACATCGTGGTTCAGCCCTAATGTATTGTTGTTGGACTATTGTCCAATTTATTGTCCAATTTATTTTGTAGTGCTTGGTTTTTATTTTTTTTTGACTCCAATCATACTTCAGTCTCACTATATTTTTTTACTTTTAATTGAAATGCTTCATGCTTTTCTACAAAATCTGCAATGAATAATATTTCTTTTGCAGTGATTGCGAACATCAACATCAACTTTTTATCAATGTCAAATGAATCATTTACAATTTCTCTACACATCATTCTTTTTTTCGACTTGTCATATTTTTCAATGGTCACTGTAGAATCAATCAACACACAATGATGAATATTATATTCACAGACGAGAATAACAGAAGTTTATTTTGAATGGTTTCGCACTATTTACGAATGTAAAATATGCAATCTGTTCATATTCCCAATTTATGTATAGAATAAATTGAATCAAACATAGTGTTGAATGAAGAGAGCCACTCTGAATGAGTCATTTGATAATGAGATCGTGAAACACGTCACTTTTCGTTTTCAGAAGGAGCCATTCTAGTAAAAATCAACACCCTGTTTCATTAGAAATGGTGCATACACTCCTGAAGCGAATTAAAAAACTGGGTTTGTTTTAGTTATTACTGCCCAAACGAAAATCATCTGAGCAGTAATATTAAACAATATTAAAATTATTACATAAAGTCATGGCAATTAGTAACATAAATAACACGCAGCATGACTTTCAGAAATAGTCAATAACTAAGGCAATTCTAGGCCATGTTGATTCGATGGAAAACATTCAGTCTATGACTAAGTTACTTAAACTATCACTTCCAGAACATTCCAGAAGAATAGCCTCAAGTCCAAGGGCCGTTTATTGAGTCGCTACTGCCATCGGAATCAGATATAAAATAATTAAATTTTACATAATGATGATATGATTACATTTGGTGTAACATTGTAAAAAGAGAAAGTTTTCTTCTGAAAATTACCACTGCTGATTCAATATACTCAATTTAATTCGGTAGTTTGTTAACTACATGAAAACATTTTATTTGTTTTAGCAATAATACTATGTATTATCATTTTTAGTAACATATTTGTACTAATCGGAAATCAATACATTGAATCAATTGAAAAAGATATATTGAACCTGAATCATTTGATCATTTGTGGGTTGAAACTATAGTCATATAGAAAACAGTGTCAATGCAATTCATTTAGCACACATAATATTGGCAACGATATAAGTAGTTATCAATATAGTTCTCATTTCATGTTTTGTAGTTTTGATGATCAATTTCAAGCAAAAAAATAGCAATAATGAGTAACATTCAACTTGGAGGTGAATATAAAAAACTCTGTCATTTCAAATTTGAATATAATTATACACAAATAGATTTAACAGTTTGGTAGCTGAATTTATTTAGTATTCAGTATTCATAGTAAAACCAAAAAAATTAAGTTGTTTCGAAAGATGCGAGTGATTCACTGTATTTTATTTCATTTGGTAGTTTGTTATATTGACTAGAAAATCAAACAATGATCAAACAATGGTTTCATAGTATTGCGTCGATTTGTTATAGCAATACATAAACTTTGTATTATTATTTCTAGTTGAAATATTTGTACACATCTACTTTGTAGATGAAATCCCGTCACATAGAAAACTAGGTACATCATTGCAATGTCTACAATACAGATAATATAGGTGGGTAGTTCTCAAAATAGTTTCTCATCCCATGATTTTGCCACTTTAAACCGGAATGGATAGGCCATTGTAGGAAACTTTTGATACATTCCCGATAAGGTATAGACACAAAAATAATGTAATAATTTTGTAAACACTACTTCACGTAGGTACTTGCTTTTACAATCATCTAGTGACATTGTTATCTGAAGATTCTCATTTCCAAGTCGGTACATGATTGAAAACATAATTAATTATTTCAAAAGTATTTCGGGGAGAGAATGGACTTAGTATCTTGAGTTTCCGAATTTGAGTTTGCTGTATATATCCAAATGAGTGGATAACTAGATATAGCTTTTTTAAATAAATCATGTTATTTTCAATGAGAATACCTCGCCTCTGGCTGAGTTGAATCAAAATTTTTGCTGGTGCTACAAGTCCTACCTATATCATATATAAGATATGTTCTCCTATATTTTTTTCATTAAAATTAGCACGTAGCATCTTTCACCCAAATCCTCATGCATCCAACCAAAATGCCGACTCACCGAAAACTTTGGACCACTGAGCAGGCGGCCTCCAATCCGGATAGTGCTTCGGAAATGTGTCCCTGGACCAGAAAGTGTGCAGCACCACTTTGTAAACCGTCAACTTATCAGGTTGGCACGGCTCTCCAACGGGAATCCCCGGCGGCTGCCCCAAAGCCGTAGAAACCACACAAAAGGCAAAACACAGAAAACACGCAGCGCGATCCATGGCACCAGTGACACGCGATGGGGAGACCGGCTCTGATCGCGGACCGAATACGATTGAGAGCAGAAATAGAGACCCAGAGTCTGCTGCCGGCTCACGGTGGGCGCAGTGGCTGAATCAGGACCGGCAAATTCGACTGGCCGGAAATTCAGTCTTGACGGCGATGCGTCGGTGTTTATAAATCTTTACTCGAATCAATTATTTGGTAAGTAGCAGACAAATGATAGCCAGACAAATGATAGTAGACAAATCTGACCACTGTAATAGAATTTTTAACTCAATTGAGAACAATCTTTGAAATAGAATACAAAAAAACCATCTGCCTAGAATTCACTCGCCAGTCAAGTCTATGCAGCCATTTGTCTCGTCAAATGGTTAACTAAGCATTTCGAAACCTTATCGATTCCGTAGACCAATTTATTTGTCATCAAGAATTTATCGAGAAAATCGAAGTTGTAAGTTTGTGAAATGCTGATATTTCGGCATATCTCCGTTAATTCTCGCCATCCTCGATGTTTGGGTTTTTTTTGAAAATCAATGAGTACATAGAGATATTGCTTCTACTTCAACAAATTTTTCTATAAGAAGAATGAGGGTACGACAGCAAATAACGCTTCATGGCTTATCCATTCACAAGCCGATTTGAAATATGGGCAGAAAATCAGGATACTCTCCAAGGATTTAGACCCAATATGTAGATGACTACGTATTTGTCATTTTGGGCACAGATTCATAAATTAGATCAGGGCTGAACCTTTAAAAATCTCAAAAAATGAAGAAAAAGGAGGTAAATAGGATAAAAATGAAAGAAAAAATAAATTACGGGCGATCTGAGTTCGGAAACTGGAAGGGGAGTGGGAGGAAAGTTTTTAAGGGTAAAAAATGGTTTATCTCGATTTCCGGCAAAACTGCAGGTCCTATGGAAAAAAATTGAATGGAAAAGTTGTAGTTAATGGAAAGATCTAGGTACAGCTTTTGTAGGTGCCTACAATTTTTTCGCATAACCTCAAAATTCATGTGAGAAATTCATGTGAGTTATTGGTTTTTCATTTTTATCTTTGTCAGAATTTTTTTCACGAAATTTGGTGAAAACTTATCTTTGTATATCCCAAATACACTGTAATTTACTCGATTTGAAATATTAATTTTTTCACTTTATTTTGACTTAATATCAAAAAAGCACCCTTATTTTCAATCGAAAATTCTCTCGTCAAAATATCAGATTTCATCAAAAAGTCGGTGTGCTTTATGTCCGTTGAAAGCTCTACATTCTGATGGTGTTAAAAATACATAACTTTAGTAAATGTCCTCATAAGAAGCAAAAAGTCGAAAAAACTTTAATTCCAAATTTTATAACTCATTTATATCATATTCTCCTCCTTCTTCAATGGGTTTTATAATACTGTTATTTTTGTTGTTTACAAAAATTATCGACCCTGGTCTAAATATCAAGTTCCCATTGAAAACAACTTGAAGCTACTTCTTCTGTATGTCTTAGTTATGAGAAATGCAGATGACTTTTCAGAATCTGATGAATATATGAAGAATACCAGTACATACAGTTTTGACATATTTGACAAAAAGTGGTATTTTCCACCGCAGGGTGGTCACATTTCCTTTGAGTAATAAAAAATCTAACACCAAGAAGAAAGATCTCGATAAACGTGAAACAAATTTTAATTTTTTTTCAACATTAATTTTTATTTTTAGTTTCTGCTCATGCATTTCCCTCATACTTTGAAACGTCTTACTCCTATTTTGCCTATTACGTTAATTATATACATCCAATATTCTCAGCCTTCCTTTTTTTTTTTTAGAAATGTTTTGCTTCCACTACTCTTCCAGTTATATTTCAGTCCTGCCCTTTTACAAACATCTAACAAAAAGTATGAGATGAATACTTCAACCTCGAAATGAAATATAAAGAAAAGAGAAATGAAATTTTCTGTTTTTTACCACTTTTATTTGTAACTAACGTTATTGCAGTTTCGTCCTATACGGACACTTTCAAACTTATACAATAAACTTTATTGTATATGTTTGAAAATATCATTTCAACATCTTCACATTTTGAAACTTATACCATAAAGTTTATTGTATAAGTATACAGACATTTTCAATCTCATACAATGAACTTTATTGTATAAGTTTGAAAATGTTCGTATAGGACGAAACTGCAGTAACGTTAGTTACAAATAAAAGTGGTGAAAAACATAGAAAGTTTCATTTCTCTTTTCTTCAATATGATTTCCTACCACGTAGTATCGGCCACATTCATCAATTAATAGAATTATAGAATATAATTAATATAATTGATAGAATTATAAAATTTATGAAAGCTATTGGGCTATACTCAAAAATTTGAAGATGACAGCAATTGTTAAACAAACCAATAGTAAAAGGCCAATGACCTCGTAGTCGACGCCTTTAAACATTAAAAAAAATAATTATGATAAATTTCCAACCATCACTGTGAAAATTGAATAAATGTGCATATGAAAAATGTCTGAAGCAACTGCAACTTCACAAAGTCACAGATATTGGGGACAGAATGATATCCAAAATATAATAACGTGTTTTCTTAGAAATTTGCAAATAGGTTGCCAGTTGAACTATAAATCAGGTCACAAAAGGAAGAATAGTTTGTAAAGTAACGGCAATTGACTTAGACCTAACAACAATGATATCAAGTAGAATCGCAGGGACGTCAATTTCAAGATGTCCGATTACTGTCTGTAATCAAACATCCTGTACATCGAAACACTTATTCCGATTACCGTCAGATTACTAGTTGCATCAAAATACGTCCATAGTTCATTCAGTGATTATACACCAAGTCCAATAAATAACAGAGACTGAAATATACATAGTAGTTATGTTGACCCTAGTGCAGTAGAGGCTCTTAAAAGTCTTCCAATTAACTATTACACACTGTAAAAATGAGGCCCAGCCTTTTGCAATTAACTTCAGTGATGTTACTCGCGAATTGCATTTATATCTTCCGGGTAATCATGAGCAATTTCTTATTTTGAAGTATTGATGTATCAGAGCAAATTGAAAGGCTTTTCTGGAGAACACAACGAATTTAAGATGGCTTGGAGCTTTATTTAGTTTTTAGTTTTTGTTCGCATCGATGAAATCGAGGAGAATGTGTCTCCAAAATAGGTCTCTGCGGAGACCTATTTTGGCTCGCGTATGGGTATTGTTCGTGCAGAATCGTTTTAAAATTCATTGTATTTGCAGACTAGATAACTAACCAATTGTTGGATACTGATTGGTGTGTTGTTGAATATCATTATAGTCTCTATGTTATATCTGTGAAGTATTATTTCTTTTGTACATAGTAATAGAGCACAAGACTGAATAGAATTCTTCGAAAACCCACAATCAATTTCTTATAGAGTATTGTTTGTGTAAGTGATAAGAACTGAGATTCACAACTTTCATTCCCGGATTCACACCAGGAGAATATCGAATAGGTAATTTGGAAAAAAAATCAATCAATTTCCATATTGACCACTTAAACACTTCCTTTAATTATATTTCAAGCAAACAAGAACTCAAATTTCAATTTATGATTAGATTATGTATTTCGAAAAACTTGCTACACTACAGTACATGAATTACACATTGTGAACGACGAATTGATCAATTATTTTCTAAAATTCAATTAATACGAATTAATAATCAATTGATTCTCAACAAAATTTCATAATTCGCCATAGAATAATAATTCATTCAGAATATTCTATATAATTTGAATCAAATGTATGAACTGTTTTCTTCGTATTAAAATAACGAATAATTTCAAAAACAAAACTCTATTGTCATGGTAATGAACTTTTCCAACCAGGTATTGTTGAAGACGATGGCATATTCTATTATGAAAATGATATCTGTATGATCAATAGAAAATTGAATCCACGAATATTGAGGATGAACAAAATTTGTCCTCTGTTTTTACTGTAGACAAAAAAACCTAAATCAGAAAGTTCATGAGCCAACACCAGACAGACAAGGACTCATCAATGTGCTAGGTTGAACCACTCTACTGTTCCTAAAAGACGAGAGCCTGAATGATATTGACGATATTCGTGGATTGAGTTTTCTGTTGAACCCATAGATGTTGTCTTCGCAAGGGAGGTGCCATCATCTTCACTTTGAGACTTGTCCCTCCAGTACAGTTCATTGTTCCATCCTATCACCAATAATGATACCTTAGTGGTTCTCAACAACTAGTTGTTGGATCACGAACTCTTGAGCTCTGATTTCATCCAGAATTATGTTGTTCAGTTATAATATCACTTAAACTATATCCATACAACGAACAAAGTACCCGAAACAAAGATAGATGCGTGATAACGCATGCTCACCACGCACATTTGCATATATTGCTCGCAATCGGCTAACTAGAGGAATTCATTGTTACAGTGTCGAAGTGGTCAGTAACGCCTTTGGTGTACATATCCGGTATTTTAAAGTTTAAAATTTTCAAAATGTCAACCACTCATATGACTGAAGAAACTGTTGATTTGTGCTACCTCTTTTGAAAAGGATTTGAACATATCAACTAAAATATATCCAGTGTATTGTGCAAGTAAAGCTCTGTTTCAGTTTCCAGATATTAAATTGATATTTTATCAATTTCAGAGGTACTTCTTTTCAAGTATTAGAGACAAGGGATGAAATGATTATATATTCACTACGTTTTAAAAATGTAAGCAAAATCTTCAATTAGAAATGTTTCTAAACAAGTTTGTTACATCCAATTCGAAATGTATTCAAAAGCACAAACATTTCTGATCAAATTCAATGATAAAATCTTTATATTTGATTCATCTCAAAAAGTTTTCTGCTTTTAAGAGAATAAAAACATTTGATTGTTAAAAAGAAGTCATGGTTGTAGGTTATTGAAATAGGATATTCACAATTGGTTGAATGCATTTCACATATTAGGAAAATCGTTAACAGTGACTATGAATACTGACAACACTTTTAGTTATTTATTAGACATGAACATTATCGAAAGACCTATTGCAATTACAATTACTAATTTCGAATTAGTATCCTTATTAGTTTTTCCAGGTGAATACCAGCAAGTTCAGCTTTAATGAATTAGCAATCAATTTAGATATTTTTCGTAAATATTTTTCTACTAATTATTAAAAAATTACTTCATTTAACAAAGTTAATTATTGATATTTTCTCAACAAAAATTTCATGCTTTCTAAAATTCGGTTAACGATTGTATAACATTGAAATGGATTTTTATAAGATTGAGTAACGCTCATTAAAAAATAACATATTTTTATGGAGAAACTACAGTTTATTGTAAACGAAAACGTAATCGCTTGACTGAACACTGAATTCGTTTGAAATTTTTCTAGGTAGAACTGATGTTTCTATTCAGACATTGAAAAACATCCAGATTAAATACGTTACTTCTTATATTCATAATGTTTCACAAAAAATATAACAATGTGACAAATTCACATAAAAAGAAGTTATAGTTTCATTTGAAATAGGTTCGAAAACCTGAAATCTTTCGAACCTGTGTCGAGTACTGTGAACTTTTATTCACCATTTCCACAAATGTAATGAGAAAATTACACGTTTGGAAGAGGGAAGGAAAAATCATGGAAATATATGTTTTAGCAAGAAAAGTTATAATAAAAATTTAGAAAATGTTCTTCCATCGCAAATTATAGAAACACCGTTGAATATACTTTAAAGGGATTGTGAAATTGCAGAAAAGATTGCTTTATATTTAGTACAGAAATATGAATGACTGGAAAATTATCCGTGCTTATTGTAAGAAAAACACTGACAGAATTGTTCAATCTATCGAAAAACAAAACTGAAGATGAATAAATATATTATCTAGTATCATTTTAACAGATTTTTCCTTCATTTCATTTAAGATAAATGCTTCTGAACCCAGAGAGAGTTATTCATATGAAGTAGCCCACTCAGAATGTACTTGCCAATTTCAAAAATCAAACATTTTTTTCTAACTCATATCGAAGTGAAATAGCATTTTTACAATAATATGATTGGGCCTTATCCATAGTCTCAGGTGGTTTGGATGGCTACTTTGACAATAATGTCTCGATTGATATCAATTCAAAGCCCATCACTAAGGATGTAATTTTAGTTTTTCGATATTTCTCTCAAATATATTTTCAATATAATTAGTAATTTCTGATCTTTGAAACTTTGATGATCGAATCTGTATTTGGAATAATGCTGCAGAACTACTCTAATTGATCTAATAATTAAAGTTCACGAAGAACTTTATTTCAGTCCAGCATGGGCTGTCGATCCACAATTAGTATATTTGGAAAGATGAGTAACAGTTTTCAACAAATCATATATACATCTTATGAATTGTAATTAAGTGTAAAAAATGATATTCGCAGATCATCTGAAAATTTATTCTAGTATTTCATTCACACAAAAGAAAAGAAGACATTGAGAAAGCTTTCACAGAGTTTTACAGCAAATAAATACACTTGAAATAAACCCAAAGCGGTGCTCATGACAAGTACTGATCAATATTTGAAGCATGTAATTATAATTTCTGGAATAATAATTGAACAATAATATTGAGATAATTCACAGAAATTCTATAAATTAGAGTTTGCAACTAAGTTCGTAAGTTTCTATTATGGTTTCGGAAAGTACTGAAGTACTACCAATCCATTTTAATACAAACAAATTTCAAAAGATGTAATTCTATACATAGATGGTAGATCATGCAAAGAAGTAACTTTTAGACCCAAACTGGAAGAAGAATCCCTCCTGGAACAATTACTTTCATATAAACATTGAATTACACCATGGAAAAATACTTTTGAAACAAATACTTTCTTATGAACAATGAATTATACAAAAAACTCTTTCATCTCCTTAGTTTATATTCCAAAGATTCGTTATGCAATTGAATCAGATATCATTAACAGGATTCCTACACAAACTACAAATTGAAAGAGTACAAATTTCAAGTATATGGAACACTATCATTCTCATTGGTAGACATGTTTCGCCTTAAGACACTTGCCTTGGGGTTCTTCAATACCAATCTGGAAAAAATTATAAGAAAAAACACACAATTTATTCATAAACTTGAAATTTCATTTAACGGAATGAGTTTGATCTACTCGTGTCATCGATGACTACGTAATGACATTCATCAGCTAATTTGATTAAATCCCAGCCAAAGGAATCCTGTTAAATTTGAAAGGGTTATATTTTGAGGAGTGATTGATTTTTGATTTTCTTCTACTCCAGCTATCAATTTCTTATACACAAGAACAATCCCGTAATTTTCCAAATTCCATTTATAAGTAGAAGC
>WOGP01010102.1:0-10449 GCA_015342065.1 Leptinotarsa undecemlineata
AAATAAACTTTACTTTACTTTACTTTTAGCTTATGGCTATCTCGGAAACGATAACATCTACATACTTGCTTGAGTGGAACAAAAGTTTACTATTTCGAAAAAGCAGAATTATCTCTTATCAGATCAAGAATATCAGTAGTTGTGTTTGAAATATCCACAATAAACTAGAAATGACAAATTTCATTTTCAAGCTCTACCGCCTCCGTTTTGATTAATATAAAGAAGGCAGAGGAACTCCCAATTTGCGATAAGACGTTTCGTTCGTTATATTTCATCATCAACTTCATTTTTTTCAGATACGGATCGGTATTGTAATACTCAGCTGAATGTTTTATCACAGTGGCTAAAAATCCAATTATTATATAAAATATACTAGAAAAATATCGACACCAAAGAAACGAATCTCTATGAATGAAATAATATTTCACGGTAACCATCGCAATGGCAGTTATTACAATCAAAATACCTTGGTCAAAGACCCGCAAAGTTTTCTAATTTCATCACTAGCGGCAGCATCTCGGGTGGATGTTTATAATCTTGATATGAGCTATGTATAGGTTTATTTCACTGGTAATGTAAATCAATTTAAGTTCCTCAAAAAATATACAGTGATCAGATGCATCAGAGAGTTGGATATTCGTTTTACACCCTTCCTGGCCCGCAGGCAAAGTCAAAGGGCGTCTACGCATAGGACTTTTTGAGTTTCGCTCGAAGGTCTGAACATACTTCCTGGACTTTTCGAACATGGTCTGATAACGCGTCTCTAGAAGCAGAGTCTAGAAGCTGGTTATCTTGAAATTCCTGAAGTCTTCAATACATTTTATCTGACAAGTAAACCTCTCTGCCTAAATTGAAATAAATACACAATGACCGGCGATCTCATGAACCGCAGACTTCAAAGCATATCCCAGACTTGGCAATTTGTCGTCCCATGTACGATGTGAACCACTGATATAGTTCGTAATCATCGTTTTCAAAACTCGATTGACATTTTTGGTGAGATTGGCATTAGGGATATATTGATTATATGGCTATATTGATTATATGGCTATATTGCCTTCTTAAGTTTGTTGAACACATAATGTCGACCATCATCTATCTTTTAGGGACTCCAAATACCATGAATACATGGTATTTGGAAGCTTGTTTGGAAGCTTGAAGCTTCTCCGGTCGCCGACTTTATAGATAAAAATTGGAATTCCTTTGATAAAAACTCATTTGATATTACTTGAATACATTTTTCAACTTATGTCAATATTAAAAAATAGAAATTCTTAATTTATATTTGAACAAAATTATTTTCTACTGAAAGCAACTATAACTCTTGACTAACTCTTCTACTTCTTCTAAGATCACCACGTTTTGCTCTCAAATAAAAATATTATGATTATTCCCAATCCCACAAAAAATGTCAATCGAGTTTTGAAAACGATGATTAGGAACTATATCAGTGATTCACATCGTACATGGGACGACAAATTGCCAAGTCTGGCATATGCTTTGAAGGCTTTGAAGGCCGGTCATTGTGTTTTTATTTCAATTTAGGCAGAGAGGTTTACTTGTCACATAAAATGTATTGAAGACTTCAGGAATTTCAAGATAACCAGCTTCTAGACTCTGCTTCTAGAGACGAGTTATCAGACCATGTTCGAGAAGTCTAGGATTTATGTTCAGACCTTCGAGCGAAACTCAAAAAGTCCTATGGGTAGACGCCCTTTGACTTTGCCTGAGGTCCAGGAAGGGTGTAAAACGAATATCCAGCTCTCTGATGCATCTGATCATTGTATATTTTTTGAGGAACTTAAGGTGATTTACATTACCAATGAAATTAACCTATACATAGCTCATATCAAGATTATAAACATCCACCCGAGATGCTGCCGCTAGTGGAGAAATTAGAAAACTTTGCAGGTATTTAACCAAGGTATTTTAATTGTAATAACTGCCATTGCGATGGTTACCGTGAAATATCATTTCCTTCATAGAGATTCGTTTCTTCGGTGTCGATATTTTTTTGGTTGAAAAAGCGCTGAATTACGTTATGACTGTCGGACCTTCGAGCGTCGTCGTGGTCATGTTCAAAGTTGAAATAGACTAAACAAATGAATATATTGCTTTCTGCCGATGATCATATGCTTGGGAAGGTTGAGAAAAACGCTGAGATGAGGTTTTTGTGGCTAGCGTTGTTGATGCGCGGGCTTGGGAGATTTTTGTGGATAGACACAAAAAGTCGGTCACCGGAACTCGTCGAGACGCGATTGGAGGTCTCATCCTTCAGCCTTCGAGGCTGAGGGAGGTGGCCTAAATAGGGAAGTTATTTTGTTTGTAAGCGCGTGGTGTGAAATTTATGTAAAATTAGTGGTGAAATCATAAACCGGTAATGGTTACTAGGGAGTTCGAAATTAAAGTGTTGGTATTGAAAACACACCGGGTAGATGGAACCTATAGTTGACCATGAACCACCCAAAAAGCGTTATATGAGTGTTTGTTATTTTTTTACTAACCAGATGATCTTGAGAGAGAGAGAGTTCACATATTATTTTGTCGGAATCCACTTTCCATTTGCAGAAAGGTTATATATTGTTGGGTTCCTAGTGCTGATTGATTAGCTAGAGTTCGTTTTACAATTGAAAAAAAAAGGCGAAAATTTGAAGTTATACACCACTCTCCCTAAAGTTAAAGTACAACTGATTTAGTACGTTTGTAGTTATCCAACAGGTTAAATTATTAGTAAATATCATGGTAAAATTTGCGGCATTTCCGTTCTTCTATTTTCTCTTATTTTATAGAATATAACATTTTCCTTTTATATAAAATTTTACACGTTGGTTTTTTATCATTTTGTCCATAGAGTCGTTTTTTACTTATTATACTTTATATTTGAAACCTTGGAGTTTAATTTTCTCTTGGACTGAGAAAAACACCATCCTCGTAGAGTAAGATGAAGGTAAGAGAACAAAAACAAATAAGAAACTTTTTGTCAATCTATCGAGAAGAGAATAGTGAATGAAAATCATTTTAATCAAGATTAAAAGTCAGTTCTGATACCACATAATGAGAGAGAATATAAGTAGGTATACCAAATGATCAGATTTCAAAAAGACCGGCCTTCGTGCGTTCGGTACGAACCCTACAGCCTTTGTCAGAATTGCCTAATTTTTGTACGTTGTTACACTGTCCGAGAAAAGGGTAAAACCAGCATTTATAATACTGGTGACAGCGGTGGTTTGAATAGATGATTTATTTTGTCTAGAAATCTGATCACATTGGTTGACCGAAAGGTGGAATGATTGTTTCGGAAATAACTAGAATTTTAGTGAATAAGCAGTGGTTAATTAGGTAACATACTGGATTTCCGTTTTCTATTTTGGAAGTATCTGCGTTCTTATTAGTTGGGAAGTGAATCAAAATATAATTCATAGCTAGCTATTACATAAAAAAAAATTATTGTGTAGGCAGTCTGAAGAAATTAAAACTCAAAGTAGCCTCAGGGATTTTATTGTCTAGAGTTGCTGTTAAGGAGGAATAAGGTAAATTAAATTATACTGTTTGCCGGCGGCAAATAGTAATGGCAAAGTAGGAGCTTAAGCGAGCGAAGTTAAATATTTTGAATAATCTGAGTTTTTATGTTTTTATATGGGTTCGAAAGTCTACTTTTAAACTAGTTTAAAGTACTGAGAAGTGAGAAAGCGAAATAGTTCTCTGTGGCTTTGAATAGTTAACTTTTCATAAAATTTATGTCTCCCAGCAGCATTGGCAAATAACTTCAAAATACGTGACATCGTGCTAGAAAAAGTTTAGGATGAATTTTATTTTGCCTACTTGTTTCAGTGTGCTAATTGATTTAGTATAGGGGCAAAGAGAAAAAGCGATCAGAGGATTAGATAATTTTTTTTTTCTTATTTTGGCACCCAGATAGTCGGTTCTGTAGTGTTATTAAGGAAGAGGGTGGTACAAATAAAAATAGTTTTTGCTTTGCTTTGTATGTGTTTTTATTATTTTAGCGAGATTTGTATACAGGGGAAATCCTTTTGTTTTTCAAATTAGCGTAGAGAAGGGTGATTAGAGTAAATTTTTGTTAACAGAGAGAATTATTATTTCGTGTGTCTTAAGCTACAATTCATGGAATAAAGCAATGAGCGATATAGTAAGTGAACCTTGGGTAGAAGCTAGAGTGAATAAAATAAGCTAGGTAGTTCTTTGAATAGTTTTTTTACAATTTTTAAGAGGTACAATTTTGATAAAAAAAAGGTTAGTTCTTGTGATGGAAAGACAACTGTCTGGAAAATAATTGAAAGGAAAAATAGGTTTTTGTTTGGTTTAGAAAAAAATTGTTTCAGGCTGCATTTCCGGTCATCAAAGAAGTCAATAAAGGTGGATTTTTGTTTTTCATAGTATTGCTATGTAATGTTTTGCAAAATGTTGAACTTTCTCCAATATTTTTACTAACGCTCCAAATAATGAAAAGGACCAGTGACTGAAAGGTGGCACGGACGCGGACGTGACGCTAGAAATACCACCGTAATGTGTGGGGACCGGTGATGTATCCACTAGGGCTATAAAAGAAGGTTTTCAAAGGAAAATGTGAGAAAATATTTCGAAGGGTGGATAGACAAGTAATTAGTAGGGTGGTCGGTTGATCAGAGGTAGAAGTAATTTAAATTTGAAATAACGGGATAAGTTTTATTTTTGCTAAGCGTATCGGTTTTGTATACTTTATGTTTGTTTGGTTGAAAGCCTAATAGCTAGGCATATTTGGATTACTTATATTTCAGGAGGAAAGTAATTTTTTTTGGTATATAGCCAGGAATTTTGGGACAGATTTATTTGCAGCAGGCGCATAGACGCTCTGCAGATAGGGGCGCTCGAATACTACTGCCGGTAAGTATCGACCGTGGTGTAGGAGTCCCACTAAATGGATACTATTTCTCCCGTCATATCGCTTTTAATCAGCCATGATACGGTGGTAGATGTTGTTGGAGCTCTGTAGGATTTGACGCTCTGCAGATGAGTACGATCGAATACTACTGTCGATAAGTATCTACCGTATGGGTTGAGGTCCTACTAAATGGATTCATTTCACCCGTCGTATCGTTTGTTTCCATCGCACACGATGCCCATTGCTACAGCGAAGTATAGGCCTCAGAGCCAAGTGAATAAAATAATTATGGCTAGGAGACGTGCAACTAGGAAAAGGCACATAGTGTCTGTTACATGAGTTTTACGGAGGAATTACTCATGTTCATCTATGAACAACCTTGAAAAGTGCAGCAAATCGTATCCCACGATTTACGAACGGAGTGAGGCAATCGCCTCGCTTGTGTAAGAATGCAACAGGGAGCTGCCAATCTTGCAGATTGTGGAAGTAACCTTGCTCATGATGACTGGCTGCATCACCTTGGTGAAGACCACGACAGTATCGGAGTACGACAAATAAAAGTTCGAAGCAAATAATGAATTATAGTGTAAACCGCGAGTGGCTGATTAATTGCAGTATGAGTGCCACCAGGTTATTTGCACAGTGGTATACTCAGCCCAGAACGAAGGCAAAAAGGTCAGGGACCTTCATGTATAATGAACTAGTAGCGTCGCTGACGCTGTATCAGGAAGCAGAAGTGGCGTACATTCAAATCTGATTGAGGTATGGTAGTAACCCATACCCCACTATGGAGGTGCTTGTATAGTTCACCAGTGTAGAAAAAGTAAGGACCATCCCCAAATTAGTATGTTGCGAGGGAATCCAGAAGAGCACGTGGACTCTTCGAGAATATGTATGAACCGAGGCTAATGCATTCGGCCAAGTATAGAGGTCCAGTTATCGCGAGCTGTAGTGCCCAAGCCATATTAAGTCATAGTACGATTGACTGAATTTATCGCCAGTGCGCGTGAGAGAACTTTCATCCAGAATCAGGTGCAAACTAATGTATGCATCATTTACTGAGAGTTGCGAAACTTACGATCGTCAACCCTCGAATCTAGTAGTAGCAGAGTAGTAGAGTTGCGGAGAGTCCTGGGACTTTCCGGACTCGTGAAAAAGGTTACTTCTCGGATCGCATCACACTACATCAGGTTGCAGCCTAAAACGATAGGAGTAATGGCGGCGGTGATGGAAACACTCTTCGCGGAGAAGAGAGCAGAGAAAAGGCAAAAGCCAGAATGTGTAGCACAAATTCAGACTATAAAGGAAACAAGGGAGATAGGCACTCAAACAGTGGACGATTGGGAGGAGAGAACTAATATGGTTAGTAAAATAGAAACAGAACTGGAGAAGGGACGAAGACGAGACAAGAGAACTTATGGAGATGCAATGGAAAGACGAAGTCTTTCTGAAATTTAAAAGAAGCATAGATGTAGAACTGAATAAGGGAGGGTGGTTGTGATTATTACGAAACATGACATAAGGAAATAAACACCAAAAAAGTAGCAGAGAGGAGTCAGCAAATCGCGAAAATCCTAGGAAAAAAAGAACTAGAAGCAGGAAGCCTGGTTGAAGCAAAAAACGGTAAACGGAATGATGAAAGAGCAAGGGGATTTCAACGGGATAGAAGAAAAATTTACATACATTATCACATTGGGGGAGAGGGAAGAAACAGGCAGAAGTGGCCTCAGGAAGAATCTGAAGAAGGTCCTGGAGATATCCAGAAGGAACGGCATTAGTTAAATAGTATGCGTGATTACAAAAGAGATAGATGATGAGAACATGAAGCCAGAAAAAATGTAATGGATATTGTGCTAAATGGAGAAAATAACACAAGGTGGAATGAAAACAGAAAAAGGAAAGATGAAGAGGTTTATATACTGAAGCCAACAGGGCAGATGACAAACGCCCAGCTCATAAAAAATATTTAAGAACGAGTAGATACAGGAGGTATATTTATTGATAGAATTAATAAAACACATAACGGCAACGTACAGGTCAAAATAAAAAGCAAAGGAGAAAAGAACAGAGCCCTCTTCTGGGAAACAATGACCAAAAAACTGAGCGGAGAAGCCGAGGTATATATGAAGCAGAGAACCCAAACGTTTATGATACTGGACATAGATGAGACAGTATCGGAGGAAGAGGTAGAAGATGTGCTGATGAAAGAAACAGATGGTACAGAGGCAGATGCGAAAATCAACCTATTCGAAAAAAATAAATGAGAGGGGTCTCAAGTACGCCTTCATCACAATCAGAGAAAACAGCTAGAATATTGGAAAGGAAGACAAGGATAGAAAAGGGATGGAATAAGTGGCGTATCAGAAAAGTAGAGGAGAATGAGAAATGTTATAGATGCCACAAAGTAGGACATATATCGAGAAACTGTAGCGGAAAAGAGGAAGGGTCATAAATAAGGACAGATTGGACACAAAGAAAGAATGCCAAGGAGTGCAAAGATGTTATAATTGCGTTGTGGATGGTTATAAAGCGGACTCGATGAAATGTCCAGAATATAGAAAGCTTCAGGAGGCGCGGAAAAAAGAGAAGAAGGGTGGTGAAACAAGCACATAATATGGATAATATTACTGTATAACAGGGCAATCTAGACAGGGGAAGAGCAGCCACAGACCTGATGTTTAAACATGCAGAAGAGAGAAGGGCAGATATAGTCATCATGGCAGAACCCAACAGAAAAAAGGCGTGAACAGTGACTGGATAGTGGATTGAAACATGGACGTGGCAATCTACATACGTATTGAAGAAATTACGCAACGAAAAAAGGGAGTGGATCAGGATTCGTCCGGATTGAAACCAAACGGTTTATAATATACGGATGCTACATATCCCCAAACATAGATATGAACACTTTCAATGAATTCCTGCAAGAGCTCAAACAAAATATGAAAAATCATAAAAAAGAGATTCAGGAGGAGAAGATTTCAACTCCAAATCCTATATGAGGAACTCACCGGGGCCAAATTCTATCTGAATGACTATGCGAATGGCTCTTAGTACACAACGTGGTAAATGTGCCAACTTTCGTGAGGAGAGATAGTACATACTACATTGACCTGACTTTCAGCACCAACAAAATTGCAAAATTTGTGAGTGGCTGGAAGGTCATAGAAGAAGAGAGTGTGAGCTACAACCAACATATAGTCTACGAGATCATAGGAGAACAAAGCACAGACACGATCAACGAATGCAAAGGATGGAGAATAGTGAAAGAAGACTTACAGTATCTGAAGAAATTGGACGGTCACTCCTTACGAAAGAGAATGGGATCGAATTGGCACTACTAACCAAAATTATAAAAGCTGCATGTAACAAAATTTTACGAAAGGAAAAGAGTGAAAGGTAATAGAATTCCGATATACTGGTGGACTGAAGAGGTTGCAGGAGAACGTAAGGCATGTGCTCAGGCTAGAAGAAAAGTAGTAAGATCGAACACAGGTAATAATGAACCTGAAAAAAGACTGAGGCAAGATGAATACAATCAAAGCAAAAATGATCTGAAAAAAAAACAATAGTAAAAGTCAAACAGAAAGCGTGGAGAACATTGATAAAAGAAGTAGATGCGGATATCTGGGGGAAGGGCTATCAAATAGCTTAGAGTCAGACAGCCGATTGGACTTACTGAAGAAGAACAAATAAAATTTGCTATCACGTTGTTTTCATTCCACCAGATTGAAAAATGGGACGTTAAGGCACACCCGGAACAATGTCTGAGGATAATGAACTTATTATTAACAAAAGGGCAATTCCCCAAAGAATGGAAGATAGCCAGACTCCTTCTTATCGAAAAGGGTAAAAGCAAATCATACAAGGGTAAAAGCAAATATGTATCCTCAACATCATGGAAACATTACTTGAGCATCTGATCAAGGCCAGACTCTTGAGAGGAATTGAAAATAAAGAAGATCTGAATGAAAATCAGTTCGGTTTCCGAAAAGGTAGATCAACAACAGATGCACTGGCGAAGGTACAAATCATCGCAGACCAAGTACAAAACGCTTTCAACTCCGCGTCGTGGGAAGGGAATTTGAACGAAATAGAAAGAAGAGATGTACCTGCATACCTGTACAATATGATTGCCAGGATCCTTGAAGAGAGAGAGTTAATAGTAGGACACAAGGGAAAAATGAACATCACCTGTGGTGTTTCACAAGGCTCTGGAATTGGTCCCACATTGTGGAACATATGCTATGATGGGATACTGAATCTGAAGATCGCTAGGGGAGTTAACCTAATAGGCTACGCAGATGACCTAGCCGTAGCGGTTGTGGGGAAAAATAAAGAAAGTCTGGTAAGAACTTCCAATAGAACTGTGAAGGAAATAGCCGAGTGGATGACAGCGAAACAACTCGAGCTTGCCCACCAGAAGTCAGAGGTAGTACTGCTGACAGCAGGCAGAAAACTGAAAAGTATCACAATCGATTTGGAGGAAACCAACATCCGTAGCCATCTGGCTCATGTTAGAAAAATAGCAGAAAAAGCGGGAAAAGTCATAAGCAACATGAGCAGGATAATGCACAACATTGGGGCTCCTCGAGAAGGTAGCAGAAGAATTTTATGCTCAGTTGCTCAGTCGATCATGCTGTATGGCGCAACGATTTGGAAGAGCAATGAAAAAAAGGTATACAGGAATATATTACTTAGTGTTCAACGGAAAGCAGCCATAAAAATAGCGTGTACATATAAAACATCAACTAAAGCTCTGCTGATGATTGCAAGAAACCCCCTAATAGATCTGCTGGCGGAAGAGAGAACAATGGTACAAAACAACGTATCAAAAAGGTTAGCAAGGTTACAAATTATGGAAAAATGACAACAATCTTGAGAGATAGACGATGGAAAGGCCAACTGGACAAGAAGACTGATAAGTGACATAGAACCATGGATGAACAGAAAATGGGGAGAAGTGAATTACTTTCTCACACAAGTACTAACGGGGAAAGGGTGTTTTTAGGCGTATCTGTTCAGGTTAAAAATGAGTGACACAGAAGAATGCAAGTATTGCGGAATGATAGATATGGTAGAACATACAATCTTCGAATGCATACGTTAGGAAGAACAGAGTTGAAACGCAGAAATGACGACAGGAGAATTAATACCAGAAAACATAATAGGGAAGATGCCCAAAAGTATAGAAAACTGGGAAGCCGTAAGTAAACTCTCCAAGACCATCCTGACAAAGAAGAGAAAAAAACTAGATGAATGATAAAGAAGTACTGAAAAAAAAGCCCTGAACCATCACTACAGTCTGCTTTTCCGAAGGCGGTCCCAGAATAGCCTGCTTTGAGTCATTATTGGTTTTTTAGTCGGTAAAAATCCAACACTATTTGCTCACAGGGCGACCAGGCGTCTTTTGAAGATGTTTCCACTCGTCAAAAAAAAACATCAGGTTACAGTATAGCATTTTCTTTTGCTATGCATTATTCCATCCCTATTGAATGCTATTTATTTCAAGGTATAGCTTATGTTTCACTTGGTCAACTTGAACCATATTCAACTTACAGTACCTAATC
>WOGP01010103.1:0-10449 GCA_015342065.1 Leptinotarsa undecemlineata
CATTCCAACACACCCCAACTAAATGTAATTACGTCATCATGTCATACACACACAAAATCTCACATAAAAAAATTCTGAATGGTCCAAGCACCAGACACTTCAACGTCACACTGCCTTGATTTTATCAAATACAAAAAAAAGCAATTAATACGTCATAGTGGTGGGGGGATGCCGAGAATCAGCTGTAAACCACTACTAACGCGATTGGAGAAACACGTATTGAAAAGAGTATTGCAGTTCTGGTGTTTGCGAAAGTGCTTGTTTTAGACTTATACTCTGTCTTTTTTAAAACATTGAGAGCCATGAAGTGGGTTGAATAAGAAGAAAGCTGCTTATTTTAGAGCTTAAACAAATAACGCGCTATAAGTAATCTGGAAAAAATCCTGTCTAAAGTTATATGAAAAGACATTTAGAAACAAAAACCACCATTACCATTTTTGTCTATGCTTGCCAACTTTTAGAAAACAACCTCGATTTCAACATGGACATAACATACAAAAAGTAACAGACAAAATTGAACCTCTGGAATCTCGAGAAATCAATAAACGCAAAATTCACCTGTTTTACCAGAATGAATCATTTATTCAATGAAGTTTGTTATTACCTACTGTTATAAAAAAGACATTATAGATAAAATTGTTCAACTCGTATAACTAACGAAGCTTTCGTGTAGTGAAACCCGTCTTGAATAAAATTCATTGTGAAAAATATTCAATAATTATAATGGATAAACAACTTTTATAGTGAACAACACTATTTGTTATCTTGTAATAATTTCTGATATTTTCTAGATAATTTAGAACAGCTGTCCAATGCTGTGACACCTACATTGGCTCCGATCCCTACATCTGGAGCTGATCAGGTTGAAAATCAATCGAATCTGATGTTTCAAAAAATGAAACCACAACTTCCAAACCAACTTTAATCATTACAAATATGATATTTTCTTTTTTGGTGATATGAATGTGAATATTTTATCTGCTGATGGTAACACAAATCGATTATTGGATATCTATAAAACCAATAATGTACTTCTAGTCAATGATAACATTCCTACTAGAGAAACAAATGGAAGCTCCACACTCTTTGATCATTTCATCATAAATTCAGAAAAAGAGATATGGTGTGACTGAGGAATCGTCGAGGCCTTGATCTGCACCTGTTGTATTGGTATCCAAGAGAAGGATGGATCTACGAGATTCTGTGTAGATTACAGGAAATTGAACGATGTTACTAAGAAAGATAGCTACCCTTCACCAAGAATAGACGACACATTAACAACTTTGGCAGATTTATGTTGCTTCTCAACACTAGACCTGAAGAAAGGATATTGGCAAGTGGGCATACATGAGGACGATAAGGAGAAGACTGCATTTTCGACTTGGAGCGGACTTTCACCAGTTCACTGTCATGCCGTTTGGATTGTGAATTGCTCCAGCTACATTCGAAAGACAGATGAAGCTGGTCCTGGAGCTGGAAAACTTGCCTCGTATACCTCGACGACCATTTGGTCATGGAAAAGACATTTGAAGAACATCTGTATAATTTGTGAAAAGTCTTCCAACGTTTCAGGAACGCCAACCTCAAACTGAATTTTCAGAAATGCTCACTGTTCCAGGAAGAAGTGGATTTTCTAAGTCACAGAGTGTCATCAGACGGCATCCAAACAGACGAAAGAAAGATACAGGCAATCAGAAACTAGCGAAGACCTAACGACAAACATGAAGTGAGAAGCTTCCTAGCTCTCTGCACCTACTATCGTTTGCCCGTGGAAGGATTTGCTGATATTGCCGCACCTCTTCATAGGTTGACAGAAGACCGAATCAAATTGGTCTGGTCCAACGAAAGTGAACGAGCCTTTGGGACACTGAAAGTGACTTTATGTTTCAGCCCCATTTTAAGTTCCCCACGTCGTCGATGCCTGTTCGTCCCGGACACAAATGCCAGTAATAATAGTATAGGAGCCGTACTATCAAAAGAAAAGGACGGTCAGGAAAGAGTAAATGAGTTCTTCAGCAAAGTACTGACCAAGCCAAAAAGGAATTATTGCGTAACCGGAAAGGAACTACTGTCAATATTCAAGGCTGTAGATCACTTTCACAAATATCTGTATGGAAAATAATTCCTTATCAGAACAGATCATACAGCTGTAAAGTGGTTACTCGAAATGAAGACTCCAGTAGGACAAGTAGCAAAGTGGATTGAGAAGCTGAACCAGTATCACTTCAAGATAAAACATCGACCAGGACAACTGCATAATAACGCAGATGCCTTGTCCAGAAGACCTTGTTCAATTGTTTGTAAACACTGTGAGCGAATTGAACGACGTGAAGGAATCAACCAAATGAGAGTGATGGCAGACGATAATTGGACCATAGCAAAAATGTGACAAGATCAAGAGGGTGATCCAAACGTTGCAGAATTTGTAAAATGGAAGGAAAGTGGAGCAGAAAGGCCCACCTTAAAGGACATCTCTGATCGATCATCAACGTTCAAGGCATTGTGGGCATAATGGGATTACTTGATTGTTGAAAATGGTCTACTGAAGAGGGCTTGAGAATCTGCCGATGTGCAGAGGGGAGTAGTAGTAAGAGAGTGTTCGAAGTCTCAAGCAAGCGAGTATTCTAAGTGAATTATAATCAGAGCAGCAGTTGTGTATTTAAGTAAATTAAAGTTGTCTTAAGTATTATTAGTGTTGTTGTTTCAAACATGAACCCCAAGTAAATATCGTAACAATATGAAACGATCTGCCTTCTCTTTGAAAATAGAAACTTGTTTAACAACTTGGACGAGCCAGTGTATAGAACCAGGCAAAGATTCAGCTTCAAATTACCGCTGCCTTCTTCGACCCTAGTTGAAGATTCCATTATTTACAACAGTCTCAAAATGTTCAATCATCTTCCTCAAGCTATAAGAACCATAAATGGCCTTAGCGCTCTTAAGAAAGGGTTGAAAGACTTGTCATCTGTGAGGCCTTATTATAGCTTAGCAGAAATCTACGATGATAATTTTAAATGAGTATGATTAACTGTAATATCTACAGTATTTTATTTATTTTGAATTAATTCATTTTATTTTATTTACTATGTTCTTATATTCTGAACGTGTCTATCAGGTTACTGTTATTCACATGTCTCTTTTCCGTGCATGTTATCACTCACTTTTTGTGTATATATTTTTTTAAATTTCATTTATATTTTATTTATATCACCAGGCTTTCTCAATAAGAATTCATTCCTTGGAGAATAAAGTATATTTTGATTTGAATTGGACATGCACTCCAGGTTTAACCGTGTTTGAAATTTTTTTTGTCAATGTTCGAATATTTTTACTTTCAGGAAGACCAAGAGTTGACTCATGGTACAGCGCCAATTCCCGCAAGAGCGCATATTTCTCAACCACTTGCAGCTCCTATCAATCGACCTCAGACAGCGCTGCGGGGGATGTCCCAACCGCTACAGAAAAACCAAGAATGTACGGCCCCGCCCCACAGATACCGTGCCTACCGGCCCCTTTGCCTTCCACGTGGAAGTGCATCTCGGGACGTTTCGTCATGGTCCACGCCTCCTACCAGAGCCACCTAGGAGAAGATTTATTCTTTGCCCCGGAGGCCACTCTGAATGACGGAAGAATATGGCTTTTGATAGTCCACGCAGGTGCAACCAGATCTCAATTGTTGCACTTTCTACTAGGCCTCAGCACGGGCGCTCACGCGGTGTCGAAGTCGCAAGAGGGGGCAATCGAGCTCCTACCCGTGCAGGCGTTCCGTATTGAACCGGACGAAGGAGAGACAGGCTACATGACGGTGGATGGCGAGCAGGTCGAGTACGGGCCAATTCAGGCCGAGATTTTTCCTTCTCTAGGTAGGATTATGGTTCCTTGATCAAAACATTCCTCGAGCAATAACGAAAGCTTGAAAAACAAATCCAAGGTTGTGATTCTGTCAACATTTGAGCCTCTAATTGTTCGGCTCGATAGTATTTAGCAACGTTTCTGTGATCCTGGCATATTCTCTAGAATCAAAATATTGTTGAGTTAGAATTGCTCTCAAGGTTGTGAAGTTTTATTTTATTGTTATAAGTTGCAAATAATTATAAATTTTTAATTTTGGAATAATTCAAGAAAGATACCCCTTTCTTTAAAAATTTGTCATTTTTGTTGGTTGATAACTCAGGGCTGATAAAATTGCATCTGTCCATGGTAATAATTATACAATACCCACAAGACACGTTTTCCTACACAATAGCCTCATCAGTTCAACAGATGAAGCTACTGTGAAAATTGTATAATTATCATGGATAGTGTTATTAATTTTCATCCAGTAACGGGTCATCATATTAGTAAAATTGCAGCTGTCTCAATTTTTTATGATGGGCAAAACTTCCTGAAAAGTTTGAGCAAATGCTACTGGATTTTTTTTACTTAATGTCAAATGTTGCATTATCTCCAAAACTATCAACAATATGATAAAATCAGTTGTTAACTTTTTTATTATAATGTTCTCTACAGAAAAAAATCTATCTATGCTTTTTTTTGTAGAAGTGACCGTTTCTCAAAAATTTGATGTAAGATTCATTCGTTATATAAAAATATAATATCTCTGAAACTTCTAAGTTACAGTAAGACTCCAGTTATCCAAACTAGAAAAGTATACTTATCAATGGAAGATAAGGTGATGTACTCCGAATACCATAAAGAAATTAAACATTCTTTATGCTGTTTCATACCTGCAAGTGAACCCTATGTTATGATGTGAACCCTACTGCTACGCTAAAGCAATGCTACTATTACTGTTTCTAAAAAATAGGGCATTCCTATGAACATTTTGAATTGCCATAAATTCGGGTACATTTAAAATAAAATAAAAGAAAATTAATATAAACGAGATGTGTGGACTTGAATCTTAAAATATAATACTGTAATATTAGTAATTTCCTCTCATAAATCTCTGAGAACTACACTTTTACAATTTTGAAAATTATCAACAAGCAGCAACTTTGGAGAGATCTTCATAGAATTATTTATGCAGAATAAAATAAATATTCTCATTCAAGTGTAGTTGACAGATTTCAACTATCATTCTTAATTTTTTAATTATACCCTAATTTGGCTTCGCTAGACACCATAAAAAATTCGTTTGAAAAAACTGTTTACATATTTGTATTTTTCTTTCAAGTATGTCAAATCCCGAAGCATTTAGAGTTGTTATTCTCTGATGGTTTGAATTTGAACTGATCTTCATGAAACTTCAGATTTAGGGTAATATAAAATATAACCATTTTGAATCAACTGAAATTCGCATCTTTTCCCTATCATTTTATTATCAACTCAAAATGTTTGTTTGAGAACCCTCTATAAGAATATGATAAAACTAAAATGACATTCAGTAGAACATTTTGTTTGTCCTATGTTTGGGTATAATTAAAAAAATTTAAGAAAATGGGAAAAAATAATCATTTTGTCACGAAGCAATTTTGGAAGAAATACCACTAGTCATAAACTAGAAGAAGGAAGATTTCATTAGGCTTTATGATAATATTTTATTTAGGAAAATGAATGAAAGGGGAGTTGATTCAAATGAAGTTCACAATAAGGTTAGTTTTGATTGATTAATGCTTTATTTAGAACTAGGATCATCCTACTATACATACATTATTGATAGTGTCAAAAAAGTAAAAATAATTCAGAACATCAAATGTTCTTCATAATTCAGTTTTACAGATATTTTCAGTTGATAGTAATATATTTGGATGAATTTTGAAAATATTGAATGATGGTGAATTTTTCACATCAGTTGAGAGGTTATTGAAATTATTTAATCACTTGGATAATAATGATTTCATTGAGTTTGTATTATGCGCTCGAACTATATGTAATTTTTTCGTGTTTTTTTGAGGATAAATATGGGCGCCACTGTTATAAGTAATAAATGAGATAAGATAATTCATTCGGTCATCCCGTTTTTCATTTTATATCATTTATTTATTAGTCAGGCGTATCTGTATGTGAGTGAAAAGTGGCAGTAGTTTTCTTGGGGCATTTTTATGGTAGAATTTAGACAGTATAGACGATTTTTCGTTATTAAATTCATTTCAAGATAGAATGAAATCAAAAGCAAGGGTTGTTCAATTGAGATCAGCGAGGGGAAGAGTCATAATAATTGTAATGAAAGTCAGGCAATGGTCTCAATTCAACCTGAAAATTTTCTTTGACTTGCCTCGAGCAAATTTCTGATGAAGGAATCACAAGAGGAGCACTGATACTGTAACCTAATAGCAAACAGCTGATTCTGGCGGCGCAAAATAAACGAAAATTTGCATAGGTAGTAATCATAACTGGTAATCATCAGCGGTCTGTCTAAGAGGAAATCTCTTCCTGTACTGTATCTGTAGAGTAGGGAGGGTGAGTGTAGACCCACAGCAATTAGGCCACATGAATATCTTCCCAAGAAGTTGTCCTCCTAGGTCATCGTCCATCCTGCCCTTTCCAGGAAGGTGGATGGGTCACTAGGAGACGTCTCCTTTATTTTGGCAGGTGTAGGCCAAGACTTGCCGAACACACACTCTCTCTGGCAACCTTGAGGTGTGTAACGGTGGCCTCCGTGAAGGTTTTGGAAGGTGCAGCGACATTACTGTCATTGCGTGGCTTCTTCAACTTTCTTGGGATTCCCTCCGTGAAGGTGCACAAGTGAGAGAGCTTTCCTGCAGGGGCAGCCGGTTCCTTGCCTTCATTCAAGGCGGAGGTCTAGCGCCCGCCACAGGAAGTGCCCTTGCTGTTGGAGGTGGAGTTGGGGAAGAAGAGGGTGCACTTATAGTTGCTGCCACTCCTGCCTCCTTCGCTCTCTTTCTCCTTTTGGCCTCGGCGCCGCAAATGCGCTTACACCTTGGCCCTTGTAGTGATCTATGTCCAGCCTCAAAAAACAGAATGTCTTGTCAGTTGGTACATTAATTGGTTAAGATCACAATTCTTGGTAATTTTTATAAAAGTATTCTTGTATAAGTTGTACAAACATTTTGCACCTTCAACATCAAATTTGCTTGAACTTTTCAGGGATGGGTCACGATAAAATAAAGAGTTAGTAAAACATTTAGAAGGCTACATATGGGCCTCTGGTCGCCTGTGATAATTTGGTATCATTTTCAGAAGTTAAGCTAATTGCTTCCTTTCAATACTGATTAGCAGGTCTGTAAGAACTTTGTTGACAAACTACTTATTATTTCTTACTAAAATATGAATGCACATGTTTAGAGATTTGCCAACTTGGCTTAATCTCCTTCTCTAAAGCATTGTGCAAAACAATAAAAAAATGAAGGTTAATGGTAACTTTTAGGGAAGGTATTTCTTTAATAGTTTAAGATGAGTAAGTGGTTGAAAATGTTGTCTTCATGAAGAACTTTCAAGGCAGTCTTTGTTATTCTAATATTGCAATCTGATTGGTCTTGATCTAATACTCTTTGTCTGCGTTCTCAATGAATCCATGATTTTTTAAAATGATCCGAAACACTTTCTTGATTTTATTATTTTTGATAATGAAGGTGTTAATCAATTTCATCAAAAAAATCATAATATCTTTATTTAGATAATTTGATTCACGGTCACTCTCCAGCCCACTCAATTTGTGAAGTTTTCTTCCTTATACGAGGAATTGGATAAATTTCGGATATGCGGTTGGTTACCTCGTTCACAGGCAGATGGGGCGATGACAAACATGTTTGTCGTTCACTTCAGCCTGGTTCAAAGAATGATACTCTGAAGGAATTCGATTTTTAATTATCGGAAATCTTCTACTTTAAGTTGCACTGACGAGTGGCCAAACAGCCCGAAACCAGTCTGCAAGTGTGTTGTAATAATTGAAAATCGATTGCAGCAGTTGTATCGCCAACTGCAGAAATAACTTCAGTGATGAATGCAGCACTGAAACCTGTCGGATATAATCCAACACCCTTCGTGGTATTAGCCAGGGGAGTAGTTGTTTTCTGATAGGTGCTAGTCCATTAACCAACAATGCAGGGCATTTGCGACTGGTCTAAACGAATTGTTCATTTAGGTCATTTGATTTACAATCAGTCTCCAAGTATGCCAAATCAATTTGTTGAACATATTTTTAATGACATGATTTTAGAGAAATCATTTTTATTGAAGCTGATACTGACAATTGATTAAGTTTTTACTGTCCAACAATAATGATTACAAGCTTTCAAAGAGAGAGGTATTGCATTTAAGGCTCAAAGTTTATTATTTTTAAGAAATCCCACTTCAGTTTTGTTCTGAAGTGACTGATACTGTCTTGCCACGATTGTATTATTTTTTTGTTGAAGTGTAAGACATTGAGTCATGATTGTAAATAAAGTGTAAAAAATATTGAAGTATTATACTTAAAGCTTCATCAAATGACAATGAAATGTATGACACAAAATGGGGTGAGCTCTTTATTTTCAATTGTGGTACCATTTTTTGTTGATGTATGTATACAAAGTTTTTTATTGTAATATTGTACCTATTCCTCAGTCGATTATGAAAATTAATTTGTTCGATAATTTGAGACTTCAAATCAAATTATAAATATGTTGAATTGAAAAACCTTCTATTAACATTTGTTAGATTGTGAGATCTATTCCAATACCCTGTTGCGAATCAAAAATTAACAAAATCATGTATTTTCACTTCGTTAAATAACAGGAATGTTCGGTTTCAAGTCAACAAAATTTATTCAAACGTTACTTTCTGTTAATTTGATAATTTTTGTGAAAATACATGATTATTTCATAACATTTCAGTTTTATAGGATAATGGAAATTTGATCTAAGTTTTTATCTAATTTAGAAATAACGAAGCATTTTTAACTCTTGGGATAATTTTCTATGACAGTTAATAATGAACTGACTGAAAGATATAATTGAATTTATTATTGTGGATTAAGATTTCTCAACTTATACTCAACAATTTTTCTATAAAATCAAAAACATTCATCAGAGTATAGTTTTTGGGGTTTGAAGTTGAGTTTTTAGTTCACTGATAGATACAAAAATTATTTTATCTAGTTCCTAATTCTTCCACCCATTAGTATTATTTTTATTATTAATGGTTACTACTTTCATACATATTTTGCTGCACCCATTAGTATTATTTTTATTATTAATGGTTACTACTTTCATACATATTTTGCCGCTTTTGGCATTTAAAAACAGTACTCTATTAGTTTATAAACTAATTTTTTGCATTCATAGAAAGCTTGACAACAAAATAGGATTATAAGAAACAGATCATAGATTGATAAAAATTTGTCATGGTTAAAATAAACTGATTTTAAATTTTGGAAAACCAATATTGATGCGTAGGTAAGGTAAACACGAGCTTGGACCAAATTATACTACATTTACCATCTTATTACGATCTTATTAAGTTCATTTTTTGAGTAAAATACTCAATTAAATGAATCTTAACATAGGTTTGATTATGATATTGCAGAATTTAGTGAAATTTTGAATTGAATATCACCAAAAATTAAGTTCAATTTCAAATTTCACAGTTATATAAAATGTCCATAAAACTTTATGAAAAAGACATTAAAAAGAAAATATATGCAGTCCTCCTAGTAGGAAAGACATAGCAAGGTTACAGGAGTCCCAGCACAGAACCATGTATTCCTAAGAGACTGCATCTTCACTTGGTGATGCCTATTTCTCAGGAAACCCATGTTATTTTCAAATATTTGTAACAGATTGAGGGAAAGGCTTCTCACTGGCCATGACTCAATCGTACGTAGGTTCTTTATCAAAAACTTTTGAACAAAACAAAGATACTTAGTTGTCGAAGGATCTCAATTAACAAAACACCATTAAGAAGATCAAATCATATAGTATTCCTCCAATTGAAGTCATTAGGTAATAGAATCAGATATTTCCTTACTTTTTACAACTCTCTAACCTATCTCGTATATACGTATACAAATATTGTGATAATTTATGTTAATTGAAAAACCAGATCAGAAAATCAAGGAAGCTTACATTAGCTTGCCAACCCCAAACCCCCAAATTTTCAATTTTCAGTGATGAAGCCCAATGGTATCAGCCCAGTGGTCGATGGGTTCTTGAAATCCTAGTTCTGACACTAAATGAAATAAATCAAAATAATTTATTTCATACTTGAAACAATTCGTAAGGAATTGTGTTACACGATATTTCAGTGAATAAACAGTTTCTGTTTTTCCGTTAATTAGTTGTCATTCCCTACGAACGACAACCTTCAGAAGTAATAACTTGTGCGGGCTACGGATTAACGAGGTCTTTAACGTGCGATTCTTAACATGATCACCGACAAATAACTTATCCTTCAACATCTCTTGCCATGCTATTTATAGATTTCACATTTCTTGACACTCTTTTCATTAATGTTAGATTTTTATAAGGAGTAAGTGATATTTTGGGTTCAAGGAATCTTATACGAGGT
>WOGP01010104.1:0-10074 GCA_015342065.1 Leptinotarsa undecemlineata
GCTGGTCAGGCCCTATCCCCCGAAGCCCCGATACACTCGGGAGGGCGCGCCAGCATTATCAACCAATGACCACTCCCCACACCGTAGGATAAGTGATCATTGGGTCTGAGAATCATGTTCAACTACGAACTGCCTCATAAAGTATTGTTCTCAAAGAGGGAGGTCTGACTCCTCCGGGAGAAGGAAATATTGAGAGCAGATAGTTGTTGGTTCACAAATGGATCAAAAACACCTTCAGTTTCTGATGCAGGTGTTTTCAGTCGCAGACCCAGGACAGCGATATCAACCTGCCTAGAGACCTATGCGAGCGGAAATTTACGCTCTTGAATTGTGTGCGGAGATATTGGAAGAATCCAACCTCATACACAAGTCAATACAAATATTTTCGGACAATCAAGCGGCGTTGGAAGCTCTTGGCTCCTTCCGAGCAATCTAAATTGGTAGCAAAATACCAAAAACGACTCTCCTCGATAAGGACAGATTGTCTCTGATCTGGATTCCTGACCAGGCTTTGCCAAACAAATATTGAACATCTGGATGGCAAAAAGATTTATGGACCTCTGGCAGAATCTTCCAGGCTTGGCTCACTCCAAGGCATTTATTCACCCTTCGAAGCTTGCTACCAAACAGTTGTTGGACTATAGAAGGGATGAACTATTAACAGGCCTTCTCACAGGTCACTGTCATTTGAATCATCATATGCAGAGACTCTTACTTACGGCAGAGCACATACTTTGTGCCTGCCCCGCTGGGGATCGAATCAGGTTTTCAGAGTTCGGCAGAGCCGTACTCGTTCGTACCTTATGACCAAAATGACCACTCCCCATACAAACTAATCGGATTCGTTGAGCAGCTGGGTTTATTTGGTCGGGTGTGAGTAGGTATGAGCCACTCGTCTTATGTACTCGTAGTTTTATCACACTTGTTGCTCTCATGGTATTGCTAAATAACAAAGTTTTCTTCAAAAAATGAAAATACAGGGTGAATCGGAAATGAACCTAAGTCAAGAATTTAGAAGAGAACCCTGCTCTTTGGCCATTTGATTGGACATAAAATTATCTATTCAAGGATATAACAAATGTAGCCATTTCTTTTCAAAATGGCGCTGTAGGAGACACTTTCTCCGAATTCAATGTGGCGGCCTTATGACGTAATCTATAGAAATATTGGAAATATTATCAAAGTAGGGAGAAATGAATGACGAAGTTTGCTTAGTTTTTGAATATACATTCAAATTTTTGCTTGTTTTTTCAATGCCGTTTTTACTTCATTTATTTCGAAAATCTTAATAGTTATATTTTTTGATGAAAAATGAGTTTTAAAACTTTTATGTTTTTATATAACTTGTAGTTGTATCTAACATGACTGCAGTTTTGTCCTACAAGGACGTTTTCAAACGAATATAATAAACTGAAATAATTAACAATCTACACCCTTATACATCTATACAACCACTCTCGGTAGTTACAAATACAAGTTGTATAAAAACATAGGAAGTTTCAATTATCATTTTTCATGATCTCCTACCACGTAGTAACGACCTCTTTTACTATAAAAAAGGCGAAGATACTATGCTGTTCTTTTTTCTGTGTCAGTGAAGAAGTTGAACTGTCTAAGTTGCTTATCTCATTGTGAATTGAAAAACTTTTATTTTATTTATTTATCCAAATTCGAAAAACTGATAGTCATGATATGTGTCACTAATAAAACTGATTGAATTTGAGAATATTTCAAGAAATGATATTTGGGAATACCACTCGATCTAAAAATGTTCTCAGATGAATGTCCATTTTTGAGCAATATTAAACGACCAACCAACAATACTTAAACCAGTCGGTCCACGAAGGACTCTTGGTTTTATCATGTAGGTTGATCTTAGGGTATTGCTAAATAACAACAAAGTTTTCGTCAAGAAATGGTAAATTTTTGGAAAGTAATACCACAAGATCTCATAATATTATCGATGTATTTTCATTTTTTAAGCACAATTATTGAAGACACAATGTTTGAGTATATGAACAATAATACGATCTCATTTTAATCTATCGTGCTGTGACAAGTGACCGCAGAGCCGGCACCCGAGTCATCCGACTCAGTTGACGCTGTTAGATGTATTAACTGTTAATTGTGAATAGTAGCAATGAAATTGACACTATTCAGTCCTTTGAAAGAAAATGGTCGATGAAATGTTGCGGTCTTCTTATTTTCAGAAAATTTAATTTCCAAGATTCAACTTCTTGCAGCATTTGCCGATAATTATTTCAGGAAATCAACAATTGCAACTTTATTCAAGTAACCTTATATTCTTCGAACCAGATCTCATGTTTACAATAAATGATTTTTGGTAGAAGCGAGAGCTAGTTTTGCCGTTACAAAGATGTGTGGGTTCCATTCCATTACTTCGTATTTCCATTGTCTAATATGATATAAATTGATTTGAAATCCCTGAAAATATCTATAAAAATTAAAAAGGTTAGTTAAAAATTATATTCAACAAAAAAACTGAAATTACAATGAAATAAAATACAAGCAACAATTAGAAATTGAACTAATAACAAGAAATGAAAATTAAAAATTATTAATAAGAAATCAAAATTAAAAATGAAAAGATCCCAAGTCAAGTTACTTCACGATATTTCGATTGTTAGTACCCACAATCGTCTTCGGGTGATGACTGGACTTATTCCAATAGATCATATTCAATTCAGACAGGTTGGAGCCTAATAGCTCCCTTACCCTTGCGGCTGGCCTGGACTGATTCCTCCGAGATCTGACTATTTATAGGTCATTCGACTGCTTTCACCTATCCCCTCTTCCCTCTCCCCGCTTCAATGGTTTTAGCGGGAGCTGACCGTTTGGCGGACGTTGGTCGTGTTCCGCTTGATTATTGGTTTCCATATGATGCGTATCTCTACGCTAGCTTGGCTGAAAGCGTTGTTGGACAACAGATATGCGGCTTCTTTGAATTTTCTTCTAAAACAGTGTTCCTCCTTGTGGATGATTTCAGCTTGAAACTACTTGATGTTATATTGATGAGTCAAAACATGCTCTGCTATTCCTTCAGTTGGAAATAGCAGTTTCGTACACAGCATTCTAGTAATTCCATGATTACTTGTTTCGGTAAGTTTGTTCAATCTTTCAGGTCCCCATCTTCGGATAGCTTCCTCTGTATAATTTGAAGTGCTTCTTTGACAGAAATGTTGGTGTAGAGGCAAAATGCCTTGAATTCTCCACAAATGATGATGTTTTTTCCTGCAAGAAATTGTTATTGGTATAATGCATAATGGTGTTCATGTCATACTCTATAAATGATGCATACAAAAACTTTTTATCTTTAGTCATCCTAATATCTTCACAAAGATATAATAACACTAGGTACTGAATACATCCTCCATTATTATCAATGACTTGAAATAAACTCGGACTGGAATTGCAGAATTATACATATTTACGAAAAAATAAAAATTTATGAACTTCCAAATATTTAGTCAACTTTACGAGTATATCTTAAAAATGAATGACTCACAACGTGAGTCTCTTCAGAAAGAGATTATAACAATGATGTGAACCATAAACTCTACCCCGTCTAAAAAATAGAATTGAAGTTGTATTAAAGAAAATCAGTTCAACTCCAGAATGTTTATTCAACTTCATGTTCACATATGTAGTCCATAACAATAATGAGAACAACTTTAACTGGTATGAATGAAGCGAAATCTGATAAAAAAAATATTTTTTAAATGTATATCGAGGTCCTTATTTCCATGAACTTTATTTTTCAATGGACAGATAATCTAGAACATAATGTTACGACACACGTTCAATTACCTATAGCTTCATCAGATAACTAAATCTAATTATTATAATTACTTTTAGTTATCCCCTAACGTCGTTAATTTAGGTAACGAAACGAGAAAACTAGTTCTGCCGCGCGGAAAAAATATTTTCCTTAGATGAAAATCCTATTTACAACAAAATTTATTCCGGTAAAGTTAAACCCATGATGGCACGTGGAACACTCAATAATAAAGTAAAAATATATTTACTGGTACATAGTAATATTATTTCTGTCTGAAAATTTGGAGTTAGTGACTTCCTTTCCTTGGAAGGATTGCGAATCATATTAATGTGAGATGTTCCAAGTAGTGTTTATCACTTTCTCGGAATATGAAGTTGTGTAAACATTTCGGAGTAGGTCAAATTTAATTTTCTCAAAAATTATTCGCAAGTTCAATGTATATGATTATTATCTCTTTCAGAAAATGTAAAGTCGGCTAAATATTTCGATAGAACATTCACATTTTTGCACGAACAAGAAAAGTATTTGAAAATGGAAAATTTGCCATTTTTTCAATTTATAATTTTCATCACGTTTCACCACCCACTAATTTACCATTTTATTTTGAAATAATCTTGCAAACATTTGAGAGTGTTCTGTAATTGGTTACATGACACATTCGATACTCCATGTTTCCGTATAAAACATAATCGTTTGTCCATGAACCAAATAAATATTTGAAAATGAAAATTAATGAAAATTTTGCAAAATTTTCACATTTCTGAGATCTTCCATTTGATTCGTCATTGTTTGATCAAGTGTGCCCACCAATCAATTAATTCACCGTTTTATTTCGAGACCGTAATTTCTATTCCAATATTCATATTAAAATAATTTTTGTTTAAAACGCATACAAACTGACAAATATGGAGTTTATGATAACATCGTTGACAATTCTAGGTTCTTGTATGTTCACAAAAATAATTCAAGAAATCAGAAAACTTTCATGCATTTGCATGAAAGTTAAAGATGCATAGAAACCTTGGTGTTTTTAGCAATTCGCTTTCATTTTGTCAAAATCTCTATGGAGAAATAAGATTGACCCAATTTTGTATCTATATCAGATATAATAAGTTATGTTGGCTTAGCTTTGTTATGTGAACTTGGCGTCTCTGTGAATCGAATGGCTAAGTACGTTTATCTTATCTTTATATAGTACTCGCATCGTACTCAGCCAAGGGTTTGTCCAAAATACCGAATAATGTTCTATCCGGCTGTTGTCTTTCCGGAAATTATTGAAAATAAATTGGTGCTATTTTGGTAGTATTCCTATTAAATTCATAATCAAGTTTCTATATATCTCGTTTTTCTTCATTTGAGAATGAGGGCATTTCGACTGAAGTATTTGTGCAGACCTATGATATTTGATGAGTTCTGACAACTAGTTCTGACAACTTGTGTTCATTAAACAAATTTTTTTGATGAAATCATGACTATATCAGATGAAGTTCTTTTTTTTTAATACCTGTGGTTTCAGAAGAGCATATTATAACAAATTTTACATCAATGAAATCAGAATGAGAAGCACTCTTTTTCTGATGCTCATGATAGCAAATAAAATTGATGATGATTTACAGGAGACGAAACGTTGATTAGTCAATCCCAACATGAAAACATGTATCTGAAAAAAGTATCAATGAAAATATGATTTTGGTTTTGAGCTATGTTGTCAAATAACTAGAAGCTAGAAAAAAATAAAAAACGAAAATTCCGATTTTTATTTTTTTCTGAATATTTCTGGAAATGCTCAGAAATTTCCAAGTTTCAAAACAGCATTTTGTTAAGCACAAAAAACGCAACTTTATCCCAAATTAAGCTTCGACGTATCTCCTGTAGTTTAGAAGATCCCAATGGTGGGGTCAAATTTGAATCACCCTGTAGAATACCTAACACTTCTGTCACATTAACAGTGATATTACCGGTATCTAGAGTTTTTCAAAACTGCAGCTCACGTAAATGAAATCAAGTAGACCATATTTGGTCGAAAAATTTGCATTAAAAGTCCATACATACCAGTCGCTATACCAGTGTAGTGCTAACTAAACAAAGCTCAATTAGTCTTGTAATCGCCAAAAAGCATAACATGCGTTTTTGGCAGATTTTCTTCATAACATTTTTCTAAATATCTACTGTATCAAATTCAGAAAAATAGAAAATTCTACTAGTTTGATATGAATGTGAGGCACTAGATATCACATGAGGCAAGCATGAACAATCCAAATTATGTCCAGAATAAAATATAGATAATAAAAATTTAACAAGGGACTGAATCAACTAGTAAGTATAGGAAACAAGATTGTTGGAAACGGTGTAGAGAAAAAGATAGCGGGAATCTTAATAAAAAAATCTGTTTTAAAATCTCTTTTTCCGTTAATCAGCAGCAATAAGTATTGTATGATTTAAACATGATAACCTTATCAATTCCCCCACAATCTCGTCTACAACAAAAGTCAATTGTATCTTCTGAATTCATTCAAAGAAACAAACTCAAATCACAAATCAACTCAACGCGACCTCGAGCTAGGTCATCCATCTTATAAGTAATAAAGAGAAAATTTCAAAAATGTTTGCTTTCAGAAACAAGAAACCTAATGAAGTGTTGACATGTACAATGTAATTACGAATGATATGTGAACACATTGTCGCTACACTGCATATTCAACTGATGGCCAAACGATTAAGAGTTAACTTTTAAGGGATATGTGTTGGCAATGCCACATGTTAATCATTCAGTGTAAAAAGTGTAATGCTTCTTAGGGGCATCTGGTATCGTGATACCAACATTGAGACGATATTGGTCGCATCTAGGGTTCAACAACTGTTTAAAAAGTAGTTATGTATGACTGTTAGAATATATTTTCAAACAAGAGTATTAATATAATTTTTCTAAGGGTATTATGAAATATAACCTATTAGTTATGAATTTTCATCAAGTATCGACCAATTCCATCACATAAAATATAACTTTCAGTTATACTCGAAGACAGAATATTTGGATGTATACATCTGAAATGTTCACTTGAGTTCAATACCTACGATTCGAACATCAATTTCAATTTTCTTAACTCTAATGAATTAACAGAAATAATGACTTTGACTAGACATAAGAGTGGATTTTTTTTTCGATTGCAACAACTTATCAGAGAATACTTCATTAAGTTTAATTAAGGGCAAATTGAAAAGTTCGCCCCTAAAAGTCATCGCATGTTAACGCTAGTTTTAGTTTTTACCCAGTTTGGTTATTTTCGAATATTCTCAATTCATAAAAACAAAGTTGTTTGTGATATACCTATTGGTATACTTTTTTTGACAATAACAACTGTGGCTTGAATTTATAATGTTGTAATGTAATGTCAATTCATCAAAAGAACGAAAACTACTATGTTCACCGATTCACTTATATTCAAAAGTCAATTAAATATATCTACAGTCCATTATACCTATCATACTTTGGTTCATCGATCAAGAATATAACAGAAACTGTTATAAATAGAGCACAAGCAAGTATTCTACTAGCGATACTCATGAGTTGATTTCCACAAGTGTCTTATTCCAAAACATAGTATGTCATTAGTGATGATGACAGTGCTCCATATATCTACAGTCCATTATACCTATCATACCTTGGTCCATCGAACAAGGATATAACAGGAGCTGTTATAAATAGAACACAAGCAAGTATCCTACTAGCGATACTCATGAGTTGATTTCCACAAGTGTCTTATTCCGAAACGTAGTATGTCATTAGTGATGATGACAGTGCTCCATATATCTACAGTCCATGATACCTATCATACGATCAAGGATATAACATCGAACAAGGATATAACAGAATCTGTTATAAATAGAACACAAGCAAGTATCCTACTTACAATACTCATAAGTTGATTTCCACAAGTGTCTTATTCCGAAACATAGTATGTCATTAGTGATGATCACAGTGCTCCATATATCTACAGTCCATTATACCTGTCATACTTTGGTCCATCGAACAAGGATATAAGAGAATCTGTTATAAATAGAACACAAGCAAGTATTCTACAAGCGATACTCATGAGTTGATTTTCACAAGTGTCTTATTCCGAAACATAGTATGTCATTAGTGATGATGACAGTGCTCCATATATCCAATGGATTTCCTATTTTTTGAAACACCGTCATCAGTACGTATGTATTCCAAATATACAATCTGAAAAGGTTGGCTTCGTCAATTCAAAGAGTTATATATTGGAGTACCACAAGGATCGATCCTGGGACCTATTTTATTCATTTTGTACGCTAATGATCTGGATAAATTATTGAAAGGCATTCATGTTACAATCTATGTAGACGAGACGTCATTGATAATTTCACAAAAAAACGAATTTAATATGCAAAATGATACAGAAAAAGCTTTAGAACTGATGCAGGACTGGTGCAATACAAATTTTCTCATTTTAAACGTTCGTAAAACCCAAATTATACGATTTCATAACTATCAAAGAAAATGCGATCCTCTCAGAATCAAGATGAGTGTTGATGTATCCATTGACAGTACAGATGAAACCAATTTTCTTGGACTCTTTGTTGAAGCAATGACCACTCCACACATCGTGCGATAAGTGATCATTGGGTCCGTAAATCATGTGCCCTGAGCAAGCGCAGTGAGCCAAGAATGACAGCCTTCTGCATCTGTGCGGCCAAGATGTCTGCCTTAGTGCGGCAAGCCGGTATAATTTTAAGATTCGAGAGTAGAGAGGACATCATTCCACGAAGGACTCCAATAATCAGAACAACCATCTTGACAGAGTGATTTGGATAGTGTCTGCTGAGTTCGAAGAGAAAATCTCGATATTTTATCCGTTTTTCCTCCTCTTTTCTGGCGATATTCGTCCCGCCAGGAGCTGAAAACTCCACGACAAATATCGTTTTGCTCTGGTGGTCGAGAAGGACTACATCAGGCTTATTAGATTGTATGAGCCTGAGGGTGGGGAACGAATAGTTCCAATAAATTCAGCACTTCTCGATCCCCACAACGGATTCAATATCCCCCGTTGCGTGGACCTATACGTAATAGTTTCCTATTATTGTAACATTGTAAAATTAGTTCAAGACTAGTAGATAAGGCAATATGTAAAATGGATTTAAGACAATCAAGACACAGGTACCTAGCAGATGTATCTATGGTATAAATAAAGACAACATTGTATGTAGATTTAGTTTAAATTTCCTCTTGAAGATGATCACTTGGTGATCGACATACGTGCCAAGGTATTGAAAAAAACGGTTTGTTGTTGGAATTGAACTCCAGTAATATTCATTACTACACCAAAAATTCCAAACAGTGCATCACAAGTTCCTAGGTAATATTTTTGAAACGATGGGATAAATGCAGTTTGTTGTGAAATTTATGTACATGAAAGATATTTAACACGTACAAAGTTCGACAGAATATGTAAGAAAGTTAAAATCGATACAAATACGACGATTGAAAATCAGACACATAACGTTCGGTGTCTAGACTCATAACTGAATTGTAGCGTCGTGGAGCCTTCGTCTATGAAGGAAGGAGATTAAACTTTTTGTTCGAAAAACTTTTTGCCACATCATGACATGTCTGAATTTATTTCATTTCACTGTTATGTAGAAGTAAATAACTTGAAAAAGTGTTAACTATCGGTTTGTTATGGCATTATAAGATGCCAGCTATCTACAATATACGAGTAACTCAAAGAATATTGTGCGAAAACAAGTGTTTTGTAAGGTCTTCCTCAAGAGCAGGGACTCTTGTTTTCTCATATCATATTAATTGTACGCACCTTTCGCAAGTTGATCAAATGAAATACCTTGTTGTGATATTCAATGATTAACTCATCACATTAAAGAAATCATTCCAAAATCATATCAAATTCTAGGGTTCACTCAAAACTCGTAGACTTCATTGGTCTTACAGTAAAAATTTCAAATACTTACGGAAATATTCTGAAAAAAACTGAAAATGAGAGATTTTGTTTTTACTTCCTTGACATTACTTTAAGAGCTTGCTTTCGAAAACAGAAAGAACACTATTACATCAGTTCGGACTTCCATTGTCTAATATAATATAAATTGATTTGAAATCCCTAAAAAAATAAAAAGATTAAACGAAAATAACAATTTTACTAAATACAAAAAAAACTGAAATTACAAGGGAATATCATACAAGCAACAAACAAAAAATAAAAATTGAAATATTAATAAAAGCTGAGAATTAAAAA
>WOGP01010105.1:0-10445 GCA_015342065.1 Leptinotarsa undecemlineata
ACGGCTGTGGTTTAGCAGGTCTTCCGTGAATCTAGGTGATGGTTTCTTTATGAAGTATTTCGCCTGCCTCATTCCTGGGAGCTTTTTCCACCAATCTATCGATTCGGCTTGTATCCATGAGTTTATGGATGTCTTTATACATGCTTTCGCTACCCCGCAGAAGGGTTCTGGGTCGATCATAGCCTTAGAGCGCCTTCACGGGCTAGAACGACGGCCTTCTCATTGCCTTGTGACCCTCATGTTCGGGTACCAAAGCTAGTGTGACCCTATTTTGGGTACTTAACTCTTTGGGTGCGCTCAGAAAGCTTCCCACCAGTCTTGAGAAGACTTGAAATGAGCTGAGCGCCTCAATTGCAGTTTGGCTGTTGTAGAAAATGGCAACGATTTTATTTGTGATCTTCTGTCTGTTTATTTCCCCTATACAGTGTTCGAAGGCCGCTACTTCTGCCTGGAACACAGTTGCATTATGCCCGAGGTTTAGTTCGATTTTCGTCTTTGCTCTGCCTCCGTATATACCGGCTCCCACTCCCTCTTGGGTCTTTGAACCAAGAAGGAGTGGGAGCCGGTATATACTTAAGTGAGAAATATATTTTTCAGTCTTATTCATTGTAGGATTTAAAAAATGCATACTAGTACTCCTAAGATCAAAAACTTCAGATGAAGCGAAGGTTCGAGTGGACACCAATATGTCTTGGCACACTCATGTCGCTGGAATTGGAAAGGCTGTTTCTCAAAATCTTAAAACACTGTTCCGAACCAGAAAACTGTACTACCTCAGCCACTTTTGATGCTTTATAAAGCTCTGATCAGATCTACATATTCAATTCCACCAAGAGCGGTACAAATAAGAAATACGCGACGAACTGTGACTGCTCATCGTTTTGAAGTTCAAATCAGAACACCTCAAACTCTTCTGTTTGAGAAATATTTCATTTGGAGAACTGTGTTTATGTGGAATAAAATTCCTAAGAACGTTTTTCCAAATAGATTTAATCTCCAGCTATTTAAATCCAACGTGAATCGCTACTTTCGCTCAGGCACCGCTCTTAGAGCGTCTTAAAGATTTTCCTGTAGTTCTTGTGTTTTGTACTTGAAAAATCATTCATTCAAAAATAATTAGAAAACCACCATTAACGACAGTTGTCAGAGTCCTATCAGCATTCCATTAGAAAGTACCAACTTTCAATTTCACTTGTGTACCGAAATTTGTAAACTAATATTTCTCCTATTCTGTCACAGAAACCAAAGTTGGTACTACAAATAACATGCCGATTTTATACATGCAGACTACGATTTCCATTTCCAATTTGAACATAAAATTAGAATTTTTCTCTTCAATCAAATCGATCTTTATTGCCAACTAGAAATACTACAACATTTACATTTTGCTGTGCTGTTCAAGACAAGATCATAAAAATCACTAAATTCATAATTTGCGCTTATCGATCTGTAGGTAAGTGTTACACATTACTGAATTTTCTACAAGTATTTTATCAATTTAAAATGTTTGGTGATCTCGATTATGCTTTTACAATAAGCAGATGCCTTACTTGTGAATGACCCAGCACGGATTCTTGACCGAAATGGAGAATTTGCTATTTTCCAAGATATATACTTATCAATCACCCCGAAGTATACAGGGTGGTCGTTAAATCTTCATTGATGTTTTCCGACAGAATCACTTCAATTGTCAAATTATTACATCAAAAATCTGCTTTACTGTAAAATCTTCAAGATCATATCTGCAGTCTCTAAGCTCGTTCTACCAGACGAATATATTTCTCTTTCTTACTGTTCAACAAATTATGCAAGCAAGTTGTCGCTTCTCAAAATATCGGGTACCGAAACGAGCGGCATATATCACAGCAGTAACAGCAAACAAACTCCTTAAACAATTCTACCTTACAATTAATTTTAAGAAAAAAAAATTAGAAGAATCTTCTGAGAAACAACAGACCACAAAAATATAAAAAATAATGTAGGAACATATGGATCAACATATTTTTAAATATTTTAAGTGCCAAATCATCTTAAGCGACTATTAGAATAGTTTCCGAAAGTAAACTTCAAAAAGTGGTCCTAGTTCATTCATCAACACACTTGAAATAATTGAAAACACAAACACACAATTCAACTATTTGAAAAGTCTGAACTAAACACTTTTCAATTATACTAATGAGAATAAAATACTGGGTTTGTACTAAAAATATGGAAAATGCAAGAGCCACTGCTTGTGTTTTCAACGAGAATCATCCGGGAGAAATGTAAGACAAATAAATATTGGAATTGTTAGATGTATTCGTTCAAATGATTAACATTAACAGACAACATAGCCGTTCAGGAATAGTCAACAAAGGCATTAATGTGGTAAATATATATCGGGTTACTCACATCATACATAAAATGAGCAGAACACGATTCTGAAGTCAAAAAGTGTCGGTTTTCCTCTCGAAAGTTAAATTTTACACCTTTTTTACAAACAATATACGATTAGGATACACATGATTTTATTTACCACGCTACCTTTTTACATTTTTCGAACTTGCTTTATACTTTCTTCGGCACAAATTTACATTTTTTTCAATGAAAAATATATATTATCATGAAGCGTTCTCTGGAGAATTTTCAACCTAAGATGTGTTAATCTAAATAAAATAGCTTTAACAAGAAATCCATGAAAGACAGAGAATTTTGAATTCTATATCAAAATAATTATTGTAAATGACAAAATCGTTTAAAATTCCAACTAGGTATTCAACTGTATGCAAAAGAAACTTAATTTCTCATGAATGTTTGTATTTGTTATGGCAATATCTTAAGTTTTTTGAGTAATTGTTCCCACTATTGAAAATCACAAAAGGAGAAATGAAAAAAGTTCTGCACTCTCTCATTCATTGTTTCCATTATTATAATTGGTACACATTTGAAATTTATCTGGTCAATAACAGCTGTAAAAATCTCAATTTGGCACATGCTCATTTTCGTTGTGACCTGAGCTCTTAGTTATTAGTTAAATGTTGGCCACCTTTCTGTGCATAGTTCTTAATCTTAATCAAATTTGCATATACCTACGTTCTGTTATGGTCGATCTCTTAGTTCTCAGTCTTAGAAAGTGTGTTTTATAAACCCGCCATAAGTTATCAGAATTACAATGGGTGAACCAAGAAAATTTCAATTTATCAATCAAATCTCAGGGTAATGAAGTCAGGAAAAACGGATTTTGCGGAAGATATTGGACAACTGAGAGTTCCCGAAATTTTTCAGCTAATTAGATTGAAGTTTTGAATAATATCTACGGACTAAAATGCCAGTTTTATGGTGTCAGCTTTGTAACACCATAAATCAGTACGCCAGTAAAGGAGTGCAAATTTATAAGATGTGACTGATGGGGGTATTGTTGGCTACCACGATCGCCCGATTCAATGCCGAAGGACTCTTACTTACAGGGTTATTCGAATAAAAAAATTTATAAGGGCAAATCGTTCACTGACATTCAACATTCATAGAGTTTAATGTGTAAAGGCTGCTCAAATATAAACCACCTCATGACTTTCAAGACGTTATTAAAAGAAGTTTCAGTTCTATTGATCATAACGACATGTAGGGCAATACGTTGTTGAAAACTAGTTTAACTAAAAAGGTACCTAATTTCTTATTTTTTCAGTCATGGCGTTTACTTCACTTGAAAATGTTTTGAATGTTCGTATTAATTTTATACATGAAAAATGAAGCCTTTGAGAATTGTTGAAATATTTTAAAACTATTTACTCTTTGCCACAGTCATACTTTAATGCTCGCTTGATGAAGTCAGGTATATGATCATAAAACTGCAAAATCTGTTTCGAATGACTTTTTACAAATTTGGTGAGAAATGCTATTTTGAATTTTTTCAATTATAACATTCCAAGTGCACCAAGTTTAATGGATTGAAATTTGTGGAAATGTATAATTTTCTAAATTTTGTTAACCAAATGACTTGGGAGTATAATAATTCAATAAGATCCCTAGACCATAGGTCGAGAGATTTTAACTCAAATTTTTATTTTATTGAAAATGCCAACGTCTAATTTCATGTACGTATATTGATAAAAAATCCCGCATCTTGACGACTCAATAGTTTTAATGTATAGCAGGTAAAAACAAATTCGTCTGTGTGTCTTCTGTTTTGACATTTAGATACTAGTGTTTAAAAACTTCTTCTACCTACCCACTTGTGTTAAAGATATATATTTTATTATGTCAATAAAATAATCCAAAAACAAGCACTCTTCCCAATTGCCAGAAATGCAATACTCTTTTCGACGCGCGTTTCATTAAACAAATTTGCGTTTTTTTTTATCCTCTAAAGATGCCAACTTGGTTGGTGAACGCGGCTGAGAAAAGTAGGTATTGCATTTCTGGTGATAGGGAAAAGTGCTTGTTTTGTGCTTGTTTTGGATTTATTTAACGCCAGAAGTTCCAGGTTTACCTTTTAATAGAATAACCATTATTATAAACTAGAAAAAATTATATCACAGAATTACATATTGAATTTTATGATTTTCAGGTGGTATTACTGGGGGAATCGAAATTTGTATAACCTTCCCTACAGAATATGTCAAAACGCAGCTCCAGTTAGACGAAAAAGGGGGTCGAAAGCAATACAGTGGGATAGGAGACTGCGTGAAAAAAACTGTGAAGAGTCACGGATTTTTGGGTCTTTACAGGGGTCTTAGTGTACTTCTATATGGGTCTATACCAAAGAGTGCCGTAAGGTAAATAGAGTATGTCTGATGTTTCATTTGTGTTTTATCGAAAGTAATACCACAAGGCCTCAAAATGTTATCGATATATTTCTATTTTTTAACGAAAACTTTGTTATTTAGCAATACCATGAGTACCTACAACCAGCATGTTGGTCGACTTTTCCTACTAGTGGTTTCATATATTGATCAACCGATATTGCTCAGAAATAACAAAATTTGAGTTCTGAAAAAATTCTTTCTCCTGAAGAAGTACTTACCTATCATAGAACTTAAAAAATGAATGAAAGAGCCAACGCATCTTTTTTTTTTCTAAGAAGGTGAATGTGATTTAATATCACATAATAATTCCGCTACCTGCGGTTTAAATTGGGTATAAATTGTAAACCAATTATCATAATCACGTGACTGGAATAGCACAGTCAGCTTCTTAAAAACGTCAAACACTATTTTCAACTAGTAAGTTATAAACCATTTGATGACTTTAAATGTTTTATATAGCTCCAATGAGAACCTCTTTGGAGTATTGCTGGTTCCGCCTTTAAGCATAATTTGAGGTTACTAGATTAGATTCTGTACAGAAAAGAGCCATCGCATGACTGGTGATGCAAACATTCCAAAAAACTTCGTTGGTGAAAAACACCATAGGAAAGTTGGGAACATGTTTTTTCTCAAAAAATATTCGAACGTATAAGAAGCACGTATAAACTATAGCTACACTATAGCTAAATACATGTTTTTGAGATATCTCGTTTGGTGAACGACGTCCTTGTGGAATACACTTCTTAAAAAATTTTATTCAGAATTTCATATAATGGAAAAGTACCTGACTGTTGAAATTTTTGAAAGAAAGTCGGTTGATGATATATATTTCCATTTACGATGTTGAGAGAATTATTCATCTCGAAAATGAATTTGTTTTAAGAATATATATAAAAGTTGAGAAATAAAATTCTCTACGTTTCAAGTAACAGCAATGACAGCTGGTCCATCATGAACATGTTCCAAATTCATTCAAGAGTAAAATGTATTCATAATTTTATTATAGGTTCGGATCATTTGAAGCTTTCAGAAACAGGATGGTACAGTCTGACGGCACGCTGAGCGTGTCTGGAAGATTATTGTGCGGTTTGGGAGCTGGAGTAATGGAAGCTATTTTTGCCGTAACCCCGATGGAAACTGTTAAAGTAAAATTTATAAATGATCAGAGAAGTGCCAATCCTCGTTTTAAAGGATTTTTCCACGGAGTTGGCATTATAGTCAAAGAACAAGGTGAGTAAGGTGTACAAACTTTTGACATAGTTCAATGCTGGAACATCTGGCAAAATTTCGGCATTGTCATCCACACGTTTGCTAGTAGATAGCGAGCGTCATCATTTTCTTTGCAGGAAAAAATGAACCTGTGTCGGCTGCAACATTCAGTTGATATTTTTTTGTTACTAAAACAAGAAACAATGTAGCTTTCTGCCTGATAATATTCCACGAAGTTTGAAAATACTTTATTTGACCAGTCACACTACATACAGCAGGGTTACTCGTTTGTTTGCCTCCAGTGCACAAACCAGGCTAAGCGCACATAAACGTATAGACACATCGCAAGCACTTGTGTTAAACTTCCTCCGGTATGTGCCAAAAACCAACCCTCGATCAGATCGGCTTACAAACCTCCACAAACCAAATCAAACACTCCACCCAAATGTACGGATCTGTTACAGGTTGCCGAGGTCTGCCGATCATATGTATCAGGCTCAAAATGTCTTCATTTGACCAGTCCACTCATTTTTTCACAATGGGAACGCGCGTATGTTCGCATAAATTCCCTGCCAGTGCTTTTGATATGTGCCAAAAACCCAACTCCCAATCGGATTGACTACAAGCGCTTGCAAACCTTCACAAATCAAGTTAAACACTCCACCCACAAGAACGGATTTGTGATGGGTTGTTGAGTTTTGCCAAGCGTTTGGATCTGGCTTGAAATGTGTTCATTTGACCAATAACTCATTTGCTCACAATAGAAACACCACGCATGTGTTCGTGACAGTGCACAAACGTGGAACGCGTGGAAAGAGCTTGTGACAAAAGCTCTTTGTTTTGTGCGAAAGTCCCGATCATCTATCGGATCGGATACAAGCGTTTCTCAACCTTCACAAACTAAGTCAAACATCGTATTAAACCTGTAAATTTGTGACAGGTTGTTGATGTTCGCTAAGCATTTCGACTTTTAACAGACTTCTAATTATCTTCACTACATTCCTAAAACACGTCAGTTAGTTAGTATAGTTCAAGTAAAAGATATAGTGCCCCCTACCTTCCAGCAGTTCGCCTTTAATAACACACACACAACGCCGATACTCATTGCTACATTCTGTTGGTCACCATAACATGACTTCAAATTTAATTTTATGACTCTTCAGCCAATCATAAAACTCGGTTAGTAAAAATTATCCAATACGAACCGCCAATTATTCAGTCCACGTGGACTAATGCGTTGCGGCATAATTCCTTTGTATTGGTTCTTTTGGCCTTTGACTTCGCCGACACCTTTAAGATTACTATATCAGTTACTTTGACTATACTTTCGGCAGAATTCATATAACATTCTGAGACAAAAATAAAACAGTCGCGATATTGAATTATCGAATATGAAGCTAGAATTGTACGAATCTCTAGTATGAGGAGATTTGGTAATTCTATACAACAAATTTATTCCACCATTCAGTTATTTCTGGCTTGAGAAGTTTGCAATTCGGAGCGAAGATATAGTTCATTGGAGCCGATATATCTAATGAAAACTCAATTGAAAATCTTGTCGGTTTAAGTGGTACCTAATAAACTTAATTCAAAAATTTCAAATAGAATCCTGCAAATTTTTAAAACATTCCATAGAATATGGAATTGTCTTCAGCGATATAACACAAGTGACCATTTCCTTTCGAAATGGCACCTTGAAATTCATTTTTTCTAAATTCAATATGGCAGCACTATGACGTAATCCAGGTAAATATTATTAACAACTTGATGTATCGAGAAACAAAAGACGATGTTTGATCAGCTCTCAAATAAAATTTAAGAATTTAAATTTGTCCCCAATTCACATTTTCGCATTTTTTTCAAATTCCATTTTCACTTCATTTATCTCGAAAAGTTCAATAGACAGTGATATTTTTAAACCAATTGAAGTGTACCCTTTGTACCCCAAAAAAGTGTAATATTCTCATACTACAATATATTTTTTTGTCGTGTGATTACTTTATTCATAGCAATATTTGAATATTTAAAAATATTCAGTTTTCACTGCTGCAAGCCCTTGATTGTACATTGTGTTGGCAGGCAATCAATTATTCGTTAATTAGGGGTCATTTTATTATAGCTAATAAAAGTGAAATATCAATGCTGTTTTTATTGTATTGTTTGTATCCAAAATTAAAGGTGTCTTTGGAGGATAAGGAGATAATACCACATTTGCAGTATCAGTTTGCACAAACTCTTTGTGTATTTCCGAGATTGTGTCATTTAAAGTTAATTAAATATACATTTTTAGGATTTGGAGGAGTATACAAAGGTTTAACGGCAACCATAATGAAACAAGGTTCTAATCAAGCCATTAGATTTTTCGTCATGGAATCCCTCAAAGACATGTACAAAAGTGGAGATAGGGACAAGAAGATTCCCAAATTATTAGTTGGGGCATTTGGTGCTGTTGCAGGTAAGGAAGTTAACAGGATTGTAATTACCATGAGTAGAAATGATTTCAATTTGTTTTATTGGCGTATAGATGCCAGAAATTATTTTGAAAAAAACCATTAAATTTACCGTCTGAAGAACAAAATTCCGAGTTTCAATTAAAATTGAATAATATTCCGAATTTGAACTTTTGAAAAAACTATTTTCATCACTTTCCCAATATTTCCATCGGTAGTTGATGTATTGGAGGGTCCAAGGCGAGCGTCGTCATTCACATCTTCTCGACCTTCTGTGAAAAGTTGTACTACTTTTAAACATTGATCTGACTCAGAGTACGATCACCGTATACCACTGTCAACATTTCAAGTGTGTTTGAGCGTTTAACTCTATTTTTCACGCAAAATTTTGTGCAAAATTCTTTGATACATTTTTGTCGATAGCAAAAAATCGCCGTACATACAAAACACTTCTAACTTTTTTGACTTACACCAACAAACTAAACATGCTAAACAGCTGAAATTGTGAACACGTGTTCGAGACGTGTGTAACAATTGCATGCGACACTTCTTCCAGAACAACGATGTACGAATGAATCAATTTATCAGTTTTTAATCCTTGTTATTGAAGGAAGAGTAAAAGATGAAGTGAAAGTTTCGTGTAGGAATAGGCCGTAAGATTTGAAACTTCTATCTTGTTATCGGCTAAGATGTGTATCAGGTATCTAAATGAAGAAAAGAAACACATGTGATGTCTTTAGCGCAGCAATATTTTGAATGATTGGTGTATTACCATAGGTTATTGAATATGAGTGTACTCTTTCTTGATGAAAATTATCCATGAGCATTCTATGATAATAGTTGAACAATTTCCACGCTATGAATTTTATTCAAAACTCGTTTTACTACACGCTACTTACATTAGTTGGACGAGTACATGGAACGTTTCTACAATATCTTTTATTTAACAGTAGGTATCAGGTTGTTTCATAAGTTTTATCCGTTATTATGAGTCTATTTCAATATATCAATGGGTACTTATTCAATTTAATCGAAATAAGCGCCATTTGAATCAGTGCACGTTTTTCAACGTGACACAAGTCGATTAATACCGTACGCATAAAAAGTAGGTGCTTGAAATTCGATGAAGTCGCCGAAAGCCGTTTTTGTCTGGTCTTGATTGGCGAAGTTTCTACCGGTGAGAAAGTTATCGTATTTGTCGAAAACGGAAGTGCCTGGGTGACTCAACGGTGTCCAACCACTGTCCTGCACGTCTCCTGTTGTCGTAGAGGACCCACTTTTCAACACACGTGACGATCCAATTCAAAAAAGGATAGTTTTAGTTGCGCAAAGCAAAGAGGAACAGACCTCTAAACGTCGATCGTTCAAATCGTGGGGTTTTTGACCATTCCAATACGTTTGAAATCATCGAAAACCAGCTGATGCCCAGTTCTTCCGATATCCTAGGCACCGTTTGTGATGGGTCAGTCTCCACCAGGGTCCTCAAATCCTCGTCCTGGATTACTGTAGGTAGACCACTTCAAGGCTCATCATCGAGGCTAAAATCTCCACAACGAAATTTCGCAAAGCAACGTCGAACAGTGCATTCATTAACACCATCATTTCCAAGTGTCTGGTTGATTTTTCGGGCTGAATCGGTAGCGCTTTGGTTCAATTTGAAGTCGTAGAGAAAATCGCTTAACGACATTGTATAGTAAGTAATAAGCTGAAAATTAGAGAGAATTTATCGCGGTTTCACCCCAACCCTAATTCATCCAAATAATAAAACAACTAATTTAAAAACTTAATAAAATATTCACTATGGAAAAAACGAGAAAAATACGCTCAGGAATGAACTAACATTAAGAAGTTAAAAAAATATATAAAAGAATTACCAAAAACTTACATTATACTGCTACCCAGCAGGATCGAAGAAAAGAAGATGTGGTGCGTTCTACAAATGCTCTGCAACCGTTTCTGAAGAGTGATCAGTGAATAGTGAATACTCAATACTTTCTCCTTT
>WOGP01010106.1:0-10445 GCA_015342065.1 Leptinotarsa undecemlineata
TTTTATCTACTCCGCGAATAAAAATCAACACCTGAGCAGTATCTGACACATCCGTTGACTCATCCAATGCTAGAGAAAACCACTCATGATGTCCATTACTTACTTGTTTCATATTGGAGAAATAAATGCTATTCTATTTCATAGTTTTTTATGCTAATACTAACCTATACAATCCGGTCATGCAGTACTTCTCGTAGAACTCCAACAACTTCTCCCTGACTTCGTCAGGAACGTTTTCGTAAATTTTGTAAGAGTTCATCCTCGTGTTGAAAACATTATAGAAATTCTGCACGATCTCGGCGAGATCCTCGATAGGCTTCGAATCGAGTTCGCTCAGAATTTTAGTCGTGAGGGCCTGCGCACATCTGAAGATGTCTTTCCGGATTACTTCGCCCCATTCGCCATGAGTCGTTATGAACTCGACCATGAGTTTGTCGGCGTCGGGAGTGGCGTGTCTCATGATGTCTATGCATCTTTCTGGTCTGGAAGAATCTAAAAAAAAAAGATGTTGAGAGATTTTCGGCCAATTTTTCTCTACGAATTCAAAGCGCTGCGGAAACAACCTGAAAAATTAAACAAGTCTTTGGCAATGATAGTGTTAATGTACGCACTATTAGACGTTGGTTCCGACGTTCCGAAGAGTTTAGAGTCGAAAACGAGCCCCGAAATGGCCAATCAACAGTAATCCAGGATTTGTGGAGTATGTGGTGGAACCTGAACCATGACAGAAGGGGCGTGGAATGGCGGAAGAACTGAGCGTCAGCTCGCATACCATTTTTGATGGTTTAAAACGTATTGGAAAGGTGAAGAAGCTCGAAAAGTGGATGCCCCACGATTTAAATGACTTGTGGAATTGGCCGTGGTAGTAGTGATATTTTTCTCGAGAGAATTTATCTGGTTGAAGCTGGGATGATTCTGCAACCGCGTTAGGAATCACACGTTAAAAGGTAAGACCTCGTTAGTCCTTAACTCGCACAAGTTTCTCAACTTCTGAGAACTGCCGTTCGTATGGGGACGACAGCTTTTTAACGGAAAAACAGACAGTCACGTTTCGAGGTCTGTTCTCCTTTGCTTTTGCGCAACCATAATGATCCTATATTGGATCGGATTGTCACGTGTGATGAAAAGTGAATCCTCTACAACAACAGAAGACGTTCAAGTGGTTCTGCAACGATGAGCCACCCATGTAAAAACCCACCGAAAAAAGACCATGGTTACTTTATGTTGGTCAGCGGCTGATGTAATTCACTATAACTTTCTGCAAACGGGCCTAACTATCACAGCGGAGACTTCTCTGTATCTGTAGAGTAGGGAATGTGAGTGTAGGCCCACAGCACTTAGGCCACATGTGACCCATTGTATATCCTCCCAAGGAGTTATCCTCCTAGGTTATCGTCCATCCTGTCCTTTCCAGGAAGGCGGACAGTTCACTGGAAGACAGCTTCTTTATATCGGCAGGTGTAGGCCAAGACTCGCCGAACACACACTCTCTTATTGACGATAACTTCGGACGTTCGCATAGGACATGCCCGACTCTTTCATCTTCCTGTTCACACATCCTACATAGAGGTGTGTCCACTAGCCCCATATTGTGAAGGTGCTTCCTTATTTAACAGTGGCCAGTCAGAAATCCTACTCTTCTCTTCCTCGTCACTCTACTCTTCAGCGCCAGCTTCTCAAGGTCGCCCAGGGTGATCCTGGCCAGATTGCATTCTGTGATTACATCCCATCTCTTTAGGGATTGAGCATGGGTTTGACGTTTGCCTGGCTCCGCAATTGTCGAAGTCATCAGGCCGTAGGTGCCACTAGGTCCTAAAAATCTTAGTCCAGCCGCTTCCTTGGGTAAAGAGTCGGCAATGCGATTACCTTTACTCCTCTCGTGTCCTTTAATCTACTTCAGGATAATGCTTTGGCTGAATCTGCGTGGCACTATAGTAATAGACCTGAGGTAACACGTTGTCTGTTCAAGGATAATAGGGCTTGTCTACTATCAGTACAGAGTCTTATTGTGAGGAAATCAACAAAATTGCGTCATCAGCAGCCGAAACTCCTGAACAGAAGAGGTTCGATCCTGCTCCTGATCGATATATGAAATGCAACTGTAGTTATTTTGAACACTGTGAAAATAACTCTAACTCTTTAGGTTAGGTCCAAATTGAGTGGGTCTATTCGACCCTTCACCGCAACCCGCAAGGGTTTTTTGTGACTCACACCTATTCACACTCGACCAAATAAACCCAGCTTCTTAACGAAGCCGATTGTTTGTATGGTGAGTGGTCTTTCAGGTCAGATGATAAGAGTACGGCTCCGCCGAACTCTAAAAACCTGATTCGGTGCCCAGCGGGGAAGGCACAAGGTATGTGCTGTGCTATTTCATCATTTTCCAAATAGAGGAGACACACACTGTCTTTCGACAGTCCAAATCTCTGCATATGGTGATTAAAGTGACAGTGACCTGTAAGAAGGCATGTTAGCCATCGTAAATCATCCCTACTGTAGTCCAACAACTGTTTGGTATCAAGCTTCGACGGGTGAATAAACGCCTTGAAGTGAGACAATCCTGGAAGATTCTGCCAGAAGTCCATAAATCTTCTTGTCATCCAGGAGTTCAATACTTGTTTGGCAAAACCTATAGTGATGCCAATGACAGGTTCTGGTCCGATGAAGCCGCTTGCAGTACCCTCCTTTGCAAGAGAGTCAGCAGCTTCATTGCCTTCCAGGTCAGTATGACCAGGAATTCACACCAGAGACAATCTGTTAAGTCTTTCTATCAAGGAGAGTCTTTTTTTGGCAGTTTGCTACCAATTTAGACGTTGCTCGGTGAGAGCCAAGAGCTTTCAACGCCGCTTGACTGTCGCAAGAATATTTTTATTGACTTGTGTATGTGGTTGGAGTCATTCAATCTTTCTGCACACAATTCATTCGTAAATTTCCGCTTGAAATACATTCGCATAGGTTCCTAGGCAGGTTGAAATCTCTGTCCTGTATCTCCGACTGAAAACACCTACACCGCAACCGGAAGGTGAACCAATAACTATCTCTCGAACTCTTCGGCAGTTTTTGAAAACATTTGGAACAGTGATCAGGTAAGAACGGACAATCAATTAGGAAAGATTAAAATACTTCCATGAATCTTGGGTTTCCAATTTGCAAAATCCCGTATTGGTCTTTATCGACCTATTTTCATTATTGAAAAAATACATTTATCGAAATGAAATATCCTAACATTCATCTCTCCTACTTCAACGCAGTATTTTCTAGTAAACGCCCGTCGAAAAACGACTACTTTCCCGACTAATAACCAGCTCTAGCTGAAAGCTCAATGTGATAGCATCCAGAATATAATTTTTTGCACACTCATCTTCATTGAACGATCATTGATGTTATTTCACGTACCTTTGGCACTAGAAGATTTCCTGAAGACAGGCAAGCTTTTCAGGTACTTGTTTTTCTTGTCGGTCTGCTGCCTTTTTTTTTCTTCGAACTTTGTGAAACCAGACACCTGACTTTTCGAGTGTTCCGAAGAAGTGCTCTGATGAGATTTTCTCTGCCTCTCTTGATCGTTTTGGTTTCGGTAACATTGCGAACAGTATCCTACATTCAGAAATAATAATAATAAACATTATGAATGAAACTCAAAAATTGGAGGTGAAGTTTTTTTTATCCACTGAAAGACTATTTTTTCTAATGAAAACAGTTTCAGTCATCTCCTGTTGATGATGAGTCTTTATTATTAATATAATTCGCGGGACTGTTTTCCGCCCACAGATTAAACTAACCCAGAAAAACTTCCTCAAGCGTAAATCTCATGTATCAAAATCCCTGAGTGGGAGTAAACTGCTTGATGGAATGCGAAAGTTATAATCTGTTAAGGTCAGAAAACTCAACCTTGTTCGTTAATTAAGTCCTCTTGTATGTATATACTATCCATTCCTATTTCGTGATAATTATTTGTTCACCATTACATTAACATTAATTAGTAATTAACTATTACTGCAGTTTTTATCTTCTCATAAAGATACCAGCAACATGCAATCTGATTTCCGCGTTTTGAGCAGATATGAAATTACTATATGGACATATGGATAGTGACATTTGATGTATACTCGTTGTTTCCAAGTGGCCCAATACAAAAAACTACGAATATTTGAGGGATTATCTGAGGGCCAATGGTATCAGTGTGGGAGTGATCAAAGACCACATACAATTAATAAAAATCTGCATGGAACTTAATTTTCTCCAATTCAATAACTATTTCTACAAACAGCCCAAAGATATGGCGACCAGGAGACTTGTGCCGGATTCTTATCAACTGAAAACCTTTCCTCCTCCTCACCCCTTTCTCTCATCTGAACCGCTCTCACCTCACTTCAATGAGATGTTGTCTAATTGACCTTATTGACATGTTATATGAATTTCTATCTTCGATAGTGCTCAATATGTGATATTCCAGCTCTCTTCATTGACAATAAGTTTCCTCTGCTATGAAAGACACCCCTGCAATCTATATGAATTCCCGCCAAACATCTTCCACCTGTCACAGTAGAGCAGTGTATGTTCTACGTCATCCTGGATGCCACAATATGGGCATTTCCCTATCTGTGCCCTCTCTGTCCAATATTATATTTTTGATATTAAGTGTTATGTCCACCTTCCATAACTGCCGTTGTCCTATTTGGCTTGTCATCTAGTTGCTGGACTTTCCTTGGTTATGCATGGAACAGAATTGCTTCCAGTTCAACAACTGTTTCTACGTACAGCACAAAGACACGACAACGGTAAACCCACTGTTTCCCTTGCTTCTGGAAGCAATTCTGCATGGAACAAAATTGCTTCCAGTTCAACAACTGTTACTACTGACGGCATAAAGGCACGACAATGGTAAACCCACTGTTTTCCTTGCTTCTGGAAGCAATTCTGCATGGAACAAAATTGCTTCCAGTTCAACAACTGTTACTACAGATGGCATAAAGGCACGACAATGGTAAACCCACTGTTTCCCTTGCTTCTGGAAGCAATTCTGCATGGAGCAAAATTGCTTCCAGTTCAACAACTGTTACTACAGACGACATAAAGGCACGACAATGGTAAACCCACTGTCTCCTTTTACTGCTTCTGGAAGCAATTCTGCATGGAACAAAATTGCCTCCAGTTCAATAACTGTTTCTACAGACAGCATAAAATTGAAACACGATATTGTTTTTGAAAATAACAAAAGTCGTGTCACTCTCAGCACAATAACTCTCAAACTCATGAGTGATATATAATGAAATTTCATCAGCTTTCTCTTGAAGGTTGGTTCTAACTGAAAAAGAGGTGAATAAAATAAGATTAGCGCCATCTATGTGTTAGGCCCGAGGCTTTTTCATTGGGCAGGTTTGAAATATGTCCTACAAATTGTGAGGTTTGTACAATTTTGCTTATCAACGTATTGAGAGGTCCTTTTTCAAAATAACTGATGGTAGATGAGAAACTCTTGGAAAAACACAAAATTTTGCCAGCGCAGTTTGGATAAAGGTTTAGTACGGCGAAAACCATTACAGTACCTTAAAAAAACATACAAACCTTTCCAGTCAGCATTCCCATAGAAACCGCATCCGTTTTTGCACTTCAGGTCAGCCTGCTTGATCCTCAGAGAGGGTTGCTTGGTAGCATACATTATGTACTTGTAAGAGCGCTGCAAAGTTAACACAGGCATTTCTATAAAACAAATTATATAGTAATATTAAAAAAAAAAAAAACTAAAATTAAAGCGCTTAACGCAACAAAGTCTATGCTTCCGCAAGAAGTATCCACCTAGTATTCCATATCTAAGCCCCCTTGAAGCGGTTCCCGCCCGGTGCGGAATTTTCAACGAACGATTCCTAGTGGTTCGCGGTATCAAAAAGCTACCATGGAGGTAGGAAGCTGTGATCGTGAGCGCAGAGGCGAAGTTCCTTCATCAGCATAATCTGGACTACGGCGAATTGGGGGAATTTCAAAAAAGCTACGGCTGTTTCTTTGGATCCCTTCGTCGAAGAGGCGCACTTGGAGCTCGAGGAATATATCAAAGCATCACCAGGATCAGCCATTTGGTTCTCAGGTTGCTTTTTAGGATTTGAGGGAGCAGTTTGCACGAAAATGTCGGACTGGTGGGTCCACGAAGGGGGCACAGAGCGGAAAAAACTACGCGGAAGAGCGGAAACGATGACCGGACGAAGAACTGTTCGCTGATCGATTATCGAGTATTGGGAATTTGGGACAAGACGAGTATTTATTGTCTCGGACAGATAAGGCTTATACACAGTCGAATTTGAACTTTATCTATCGATAACAAGGTCAAGAGTCTACAGATATAACACAGAGTGGGACTGAGGACCCCCTGGCGAACGTTACGATTCATTTTTCATACTGGATGTTTTCAAAGGCGAGTTATTTAATGCGGTGCGGTATTTGTAAAACCCTTTATAGTGAAAATCACATAATAAAATGTATTAGTTAGTTTTAATATACAGGGATGCGCAAAAGTCCGGAATAAAATTAATATCTTTTTAACCAGAATTTTAGGAAAAAAGCGCGGAAACACGTCAGTTGATTTTACGTTGTACGCATTTTTTGGCAATAAAATGAAATATTTTTTTCAGCCCCTTAGCTTCAACCCTACCCAACTTTTTTTCTTCAAATGTTAACCTATGTCGTGTATGAGCTCATTGAAAAGCTCATAAAAAATGAAATCTGACCATACCCTTTATTTTTTTTACTCATGCGGCTACCACGAAATGAGAAAATACTCTTTAGAAACCAAATAAGTTTGAAATACTTACTTAGTTTTTAACGACCTTTTTTGGGTGTTGTTACCTTCCACAATCTTTTACTTTTCGGAGGCCAAAATCTGCCTCCGTCTTCAGAAATGGACAAAAAATTATATAGATTCGCAGTTATTCCTTTCTGATCGTTTATTTCTTTACTTCTTCGACAGATGTCAAAACTCCTTTGACAGATGTCAAAACTCCTTTCTGATCGTTTATTTCTTTACTTCTTCGACAGATGTTAATATAGATAATATAGATATTAATTTTATTCCGGACTTTTGCGCAACCCTGTACTATATACTAATAAACTGTATTGTATTATTTTTTTACAAAAACCGCGACACGTGTTTTGCTATACGATAGCTTTCTCAAGCACTATTGTATAGTTTCCTCAAGCGCTTGAGAAAGCTATTGTATAGCGAAATACGTGTAGCGGTTTTTGTAAAATCCTTTATTGTGAAAATCACACACTAAAGTGTATCAGTTAGTTTTAATATACTATATACTAATACAGTGTATTGTATGATCGTTTTACAAAAACCGCGACTCGTGTTTTGCTATACAATAGCTTTCTCAAGCACTATTGTATAGTTTCCTCAAGCGCTTGAGAAAGCTATTGTATAGCGAAACACCTGTAGCCGTATTTGTAAAACCCTTTACTGTAAAAATTATACACTGAAGTGTATCAGTTAGTTTTAATATAATATATCCTAATACAGTGTATTGTATGATGGTTTTACAAAAACCGCGACACGTGTTTTGCTATACAATATCTTTCTCAAGCGCTATTGTATAGTTTCCTCAAGCGCTTGAGAAAGCTATTGTATAGCGAAACACGTGTAGCGGTATTTGTAAAACCCTTTATAGTGAAAATCACACAAAAAAAGTGTATTAGTTAGTTTTAATGAAATATATACTAATACACTGTATTTCATGATTTTTTACAAAAACCGCTACACGTGTTTCGATATACAAGCGCTTGAGAAAGCTATACAATAGCGCTTGAGAAAGCTATTGTATAGCGAAACACGTGTCGCGGTTTTTGTAAAACCCTTTATAGTGAAAATCAAACAATAAAGTTCATTAGTTAGTTTTAATATGGATTTTCATCAAGTATCGGCCATTTCTATTCAAGGTTTCTATTCAGTTAACTAGTTTAGTGATCCAATAATTTCGATGAAACAATTTCTTTATTAGCACGTGTTGTTTTTTAAACAAATGTAGCTTCACCAAGATGACCATTATAAATAGTTAAAGTTCGGAAGTTCCTGTTGGAAGACCCTCATCACATTACACCAGAGTTTCCCAAAACAACCACTCCATCCCTGCAACGGGGGCACTAATAGACATGACGTCGACACCAATAAGTGCATTCTTTGTCCTTTAAATGTTGACTCAAATCGAACATTGAGGATATCATTATCTAGAGAACAAATTAAAAATTAAGCAACAGATTATGTTTGCGTGAACTTTATTATCTTCAAGTTTAACTCGTCGATGATATAACCGATTTCTAAGCGTAGACATTGAAGGTTAGTTAAAAAAACACTTTCTGTGATTTTACTTTGTTAAGAATTGGTCTCCCACATTTCTCAACGTCCACAACAATTCTCCTTCGTAGATCATCAAAAGAATTCAGCTGGATTGGTTTTCAAATGACCCTACGAAAAAAAGTCTAATGGTGGTAAATCGGGAGATCTAGCTGGCCATTATATTGGCAATCGCCTTCCAATCCATCTCCCTGTGAAATCGTCATCTAAAAATTGACTTACAGATGCAACAAAATGTGGAGGAGCTCCATCTTATTGAAAGGTGAGCCGACCTTCAAGTAGACTACCATCGTCTCCAAGTAACTGAGTGATTCTGAGGTTCACTGTTGTCTCAAGAAGTTCAAGATACGTTTGTTCCTTGAGGTTACCATCAACAAAATATGGACCTGCGATATAATCTCCCAGAGTACCAGCACAGACATTTAATTTATGAGTTTGTGAATGAGTTTCCCTGTATAGTCGAAGTAACCTTTACTGTGAATACTTAAAGCCATCGGCATCTCAAAGGCCAAAAAAATCAATACAGAGAAATAATGTCAAGTTAAATTTATAGAATGCTATCAAATTTCACAGACGTTTTACGTCAGCGAATTATAAACGAATATGGAAAATTAACACGAACAACATTATGATGTGTGATGGAGTAAGATACAGTCAAAACATTTAGGTAATCAAATTTATTTTTATGTAAACAATTACGAATAACGTTTTCGATATTGCCCAAAACTTGTTTTTGGTAAATTCCTAGTTGGTTGATATTAATTCAAAAATAACTAGCCTGGATAATTATTATGTCTCATAAATGATATGATTACAGATAATCAGGGATATTTGGTGATTCAGAAGATTCGTTAAAACAGTTGAAAAAATGAAAGAACAAGTTTTTACACAAATGAAATCCTTTTCAATAAAACTAGATATAATTTTAATAATATATAATATTTTTTTATTGAAAATCAACACAGTATTTAAAGATGTTTTTTTTTTGGAATTCATGTTCTGAACGATAATCATTGAAAAACTAGTTAAAAAACGACTACTTGGATTCATGAATAAGCATAACATCATCAGTGAAAATCAATTCGGCTTCCAGAATAATAAAAATACGCACGATGCTATTTTCTCATTTCTGATCACAAAATACTGCCTCAGTATTTTTTTACCTGTCGAAGGCATTTGACTGCGTTGATCACAAAATACTGCCTCAGTATTTTTTTACCTAGCGAAGGCATTTGGCTGCGTTGATCACAAAATACTGCTAAAAAAACTCCAACGTTATGGATGCAGAGGAATACCTGACAAATGGTTCGATTCCTATTTAATGGGACGGATACAAATGGGCAAAACAACTCAACTTTCAAAAAGAGGGAAATTAATTCTGGAGTTCCACAAGGTTCTTTGTTGGGTCCCATTCTTTTCTCATTATATATTAATGAACTCACCAAGCTTATTATTTCTGGGAAGTTCACCTTATTTGCAAATGACACTACCATAGTTTGGAATAATAAAAACACTTGTGAGTTGCACAAAATAATCTCTACCGACTTGAAAGAAGTTAAAGATCGGAATTATTCAAACATTTTATCTTTTAACTTAACTAAAACAAATTTAATATCATTTAGATGCTCAATCAACGAACTTTTTTCTGAAGACAGATCACTGAAATCTAAAATTAACACTAAATTTCTAGGAGTGTTCATTGATCAGAATTTAAAATTTCTGTATCATGTTATGCGATTAGAGAGATTTATAAAGAATTGGGAATCAGCACTGCAAAAATGGCGTACTATGCACTCATTGATTTTTACTTACGCTACGGAATACCGTTTGGAGGAGCATGCAGTCCAACTTTATTCAAAAGTCTACTAATTTTACAGAAAAGAGCAACAAAGTATATAAGAAACCTTAAGCCAAGAGACTCCTGTAGAACCTTCTTCAAAAAACATAATATCTAACGGTAACTGCATTATTTATACTGGAATCTGTGTGTTTAATAAACATATATTTATTTTTTTTTTCACCGTAAAGTGCACTGGTCAGGCCCTATCTCCCGAAGCCCCGATACATTCGGGAGGGCGCGCCCGCATTATCAACCAATGACCAC
>WOGP01010107.1:0-10444 GCA_015342065.1 Leptinotarsa undecemlineata
TTAGGATGAAAAACAACCCTTCAGCAGGTAGCTGTGCATGGAGGGGTAGACGGTGGGTGTTTAGCGCCCGGTTCTTCGGTGTTGCCAATATTCGACAATTATGTTTATTTATTTCTACAGTCTCATAGGCATCTAGATCTAGATGCCTCTTGTTGTTAACTTGTCTAATTATTGTTAGTAAACTGAAAGCTATGGAATGCTTTTGTTGCAAAATAACATGGGGGACTGCTGATTTTTCCGGTCTTTCATATTTTAGGTGTGCTAAGTCTTTCTTATATCTTATTTCGAAAAATCTTTCTGTCTGTTCATAATATTTTGCATGGCCGAATTCTCGACTTTGTCTTTTGGATTTCCTAAAAGGCTGTGTAGTGTATGACTTATTTTAAAAATACCTTTATACCCAGTTTCTTGAAAATCTATCTGAAGTTCTTCGTATACTGATGGTATGGAATTGAGACATATTTATTTTGGTTTTCATCGTTTCCAGAATTCGGGATTTCGTTCATTCTTCAATAGCTCTCGAGAAACCGTTACTGGCTACTATTTCCTGTATTGTATGTTTTTCGTTTGTGAATCTCTCATGTGAGAGAGGAAAAGTCAAAAGACGATGCACTAGAAAAATCAGTCCAGTACGTTTATGCTGTCCACAGTGATGTGAACTGTCAGAAATATACCTGTATGTGCATGTTTCCTTTCTAAATACATCGTATTCTAGCTCTCGATATTGACTCCTCATTACCAAAAAGTCAAGAAATGGAAGTTGTCTTTTATTTTCCAACTAATAAGTGAATTTTATTGATGGAAGTCTGTTATTTGAAAAGGAAATAAAGTTCTCAATATTAGATTTTTGTTATCGAATATCACGAAAACATCATCCACATACCTCAGCCACATCCTAGGAAAATAATTTGACTTTTCTTTGGTTTCCATTTCGAATCTGCTCATGAACAGGTTTGTCAGGTAGGGAGACAAGGGGTTATCCATAGCCGTTCCTCTTGTTGTTCACAAAAGCAACCCTACCTGGAAACGATTTCGTATCATACACAATTGAGAGAAACGAATTCATCAATTTCGTTAATATTGGAATTATTTTTCTCTAGTGATTCCCTGAGGCATTGTAAGGTCTGTGGGATTGGGACGCTAGGAAATAAGAAACTAATATCAAAGGAAACCAAAATCTCACCTACCAAATAGCAAAATTGCTCACTAATGAATTTGAAGGTTTGCCAGGTTTTAATATAAAACACTGTTTAGAACACTGCAAGAAATGAGATTTTGGTTTCCTTCCTGAACTTTCTGAAATGTTTATCAGGTGCATTTGAGATATAATCGTTTTAGAGGGGAATTACTCATTATTGATTGTCATTGTTTCTGACAACTGTTTCGGTTGAGAAAAGTAATTTTCATGTGACATACTGTATGCTGGGGGTTCATCACAACCCAATAATTATGTTCAGTATTGAGAATCATGAAGTGAAGTATTAGAGCACAAATAATGGTATCAAATATCGAACTATGAGAGATAAATCCATTGTTATTGATTTGATGGACGTTTTAAGTAATCCTCTTACCAAAAGGTACATTTTGTGTTATGACTTTCCTAATCTATGATCTGTCATAGAATTAATAATTTTTCTGATGTTTTTCCGATATTTTTGGAAATTGTAGAAATTATGTATGGATAACAATCACAGAAATATATTGTTACACAATTGTACTTTGTATTCTTTAAAGTGATCTGCATTCGAATTTTTTTAGAGAATTTTATATCGCTGGGAAATATTCGCTCACTAAAAATATGTACAGAAAATTGTATTGATCCATTCCAGATTTGATAATGAAGTAGAAGCTCTGACTCTCACATGTGAAAGTTATTGACCACCGACATGAAACTGAAATAATTAAGAACTAAGTCGAAGATCATTAACATAACTACTACATCGAGAACAATAATTCCAATTTTTTATTTATATAATCACATATTTATACGATCTATTGCGGAATAGAAATAACAATGGAACTATGAAATGAATTCTATAGATTAGAATAATTGTCATGGAATGAGCATTTGAAATGAATGCAAACCGTTTGAACTCTTGAGTAATACATTTCGATTGCAGTGCTTGATACCATTTTAATATTCTGAATTTCGCATTGAAATAAAGAGTCTTATGTGTATTGATTGAAAATATCTATTTTTTCAAATGATATCTTATTATTGATGAGCGAAATTCCTTTTTTTGTTGAGGAATCAGACGTTTTGTTCACTTTTTTGGGACTATAAACCTGACTGCGTGAAATCCATATATTTTCCTCAGAGAAATATTTTATGTTGAATTTATAAATTTTGCCTATCGTGATAAGTCAAGTATTTTATAGGGCACTTAATCATGATGATTCGGAAACCTTAATCTGTTTCCGTATTCAAAATTTAAAATCAGCTTTTTCGTAGTTTTCTCGCAAGTTAATTCATTTCTCGAATCATTTCTTTAGATGTCAAAGACATTTTGGAATGTGTTATACGATATTCGATTAGCGATTTGTTGATTTATTTTATGTTGGCACACTTGTGTCGAACATAAGTTTATAGTTTTAGCTGTTTAGCATGTTCAGTTTGTTTTTGAGAGGCATAAAGATTAGAAGTGTTTTGCGTGTTCGGCGATATTCTGCTATCGAAAAAAAATTATCAACGAATTTGCATGAAATTTCATGTAAAAAATAGAATTTAGTGCTCAAACATACTTGAAATGTTGACAATGGCATACGATGATTGTACTCTGAGTCAGAAAAATGTTAACAAGTGATACAAGCTTTAAATTTACCATCACAATAATACACCTGCTCAATCGTCATTGTTCGTGATTTTTTTGGCTAAAAACAAAACCTTAACCATGCCTCAGCCACCGTGTTCACTAGTTTTGGTTCCCTGCTACTTTTTCTGTTTCTAAGATCGAAGAGACACACGGAAGAACGGCATTTTGCGATGATTGTGGACATAAAAACCGAGTCGCTGATAAAGTTCAAGGCCATACCAAAAAATACATATCAAAACTGCTTCGAAGATTGAAAAATGATGTTGACACAAGTGTATTATATCTGGGAGGGACTGATTTGAAGGAGGTAAAACGAAAATATTTTTTGGGAAATATGAAAATTCACCTTATATTTTGAACATACCATGTATGTCGCAGATGCATTCGATATAGAAAAAGGTGTTCTCTTATATCAATTCATTAACATTTTGCTTCTTGCTACATTTTTTGTATATGGAGAGTCGAGAACTGATTTCTTTGATATTGGCCTTTCATCAAATGGTTCATCGGTAATTATTTTAGAATTATTTTATTTTACTCGATGGCTATCATAGAATTCCAAAACGTGTTCTGATGATTTCAGTCCTATCAATTGTCTATTTTTGATATAATTTTGATGTATATTTTTGCTTGACGTCTCACCAACATAACTTCCACCACAACACCACATCTGATTTTGTAAGTGAGAGTAAAGATGTTAGTGAGTTTTTTGTTTTGCATGGAATTCTAACATCTCATCTATTACCAATTCGTTTCATCTCATTATAAAAATAAGCAAGTTTCGTAGATGCCAACATAAAATAATTTATATTGTACAACAGAAAATACCTTATATTTACACATATTACTTAATGAACTGTAAAGAATTGGTATCAGGGGAACTGACTGACTGACTATTTATCACAACGTAACCAGGTAACCAAAATCCAGATGATTCAGTGTTATCATCTGGTGAGGTCGTTTTCGGGGTACCTCAGGGAAATGTTTGGAGTCCTTTATCATTTTTGATTTACTTGAATGATATACATACCATTCAAGGGTGTGATTTCATTAACCATTTTGCAGATGACACTTTGTTATCAATTTCAGGAGATGATAATATAGAAACATTAGCTGATCAAGTGAATAATGATTTGAGAAATGTTCATAAGTGCATGCATCGCGATAAACTCAGTCTTAACACCTTCAAAACAAAATATGATACTATCAACTGGTTATAGGCTCTCACTCATCGACAGACATAATTTACTTTTACAAATTACAGGTGATGAAATAGAGTTCGTGAGTGAATTCAAATAAGTAAGTTTCATGGCGGATACTCGTTTATCTCTCCGTGTTAGGAATCACACGTTAAAAGGTAAGACCTCGTTAGTCATTAGCTCGCACAAGTTTCTCAACTTCTGAGAGTTGTCGTTCGTATGGGGACGGCAGCTGATTAACGGAAAAACAGATTTTAAACAGATTTTTAAACAGATTATCAATTTGATTATATGTATAGAAAAAATACTAAAAAATATATTTTTGTTCAAGAATTCCATCTCAGCTTCTGATGTACTCGAAAATTACATTATATAATTGTATATTCCAACCCCATTTTTATTATTGTGCTAGTCGTTTATATTCATTTGACCAAAATAAGGTATCGGCTTTACAAAAGTTACAGAATCGTGGAATGAGGATTATTTTACAAGTGAATAGGTATACCGGTATATCACACATGTTAAGTACATTACAATGGCTGTCTGTTTCCCAAATAATGTACAAGGTAACAATGATTTTCCTTTTCAAACTACTTCATGACTTGGCCGATGAGAAGTCTCTCCCTGAAGATATGCAGTAGATATGTAGAAATCTGCTATCAGTCTTGTTAACCCTTAATCTGTACTACGTAAAATTGCAAACAAAAGTTTCCTAATACTTTCTTTGTCATACACCGACCCCAACTTCAGGCAAATACTATTTCTCCCACCGGCCATGACTCAGTCCGGTAGCTGTATGTGAAATGGTTATTTCATAATAATATATGTATATTAGGACCAACCCATCACAAACGGTGCAGGGCATGGCGACAAAAGACTTTCAGGACAGAGGTAAGACACCCATGAGCTACCCAGACAGTTTCCAAAGTGCTCACTAGAAAAAGACCATGGTTACCGTATGGTGGTCAGCAGCTGATGTGATTCACTATAACTTTTTGCAACCGGGCCAACACATCACAGCAGAGTCCTTTTGTGAGGGAATCGAAGAAATGTATCGAAAAATTGTGTCAGAAGCAGCCGGCATTGGTTGACAGAAGATAAATTGAATAAGTATTTATTGAGATTTTCATTGAGATATGAGTATAGTACATTTCAAGATCAATAGTATCATCCATTCTTTGTAACCGGGTTTGAGGTATAATCAAATTATCTTTATTTCTAGTATTGTGACCGTATATATCGGACACAACAGAGTAACTATTAATGTGTTGTTTGGCATATAGTAACTTTACAAAAATTATCAGAGAGTAAAGTGTTATTATTCTAAACGTTTAAAAGATTGGTTTGCAGGAGTCTTCAATTCCTAATTTTGAAGGCTGTAAGATTTATATCTTACAGCCCTCTTCTGAATGACGAATATAGCATTTAAATGAAACTGAGCTGCCGAACTTCAGACAAACAAGCCGTATCTAATAATGGATTCGAACAGTACATAATAAGTAGTTATTGCAGCGGACTAGTTAATGAATTGTTCAATTTTTCTTATAGAAAATAATGCATTATTTAGTCTTATAGAAAATACTGCACAATTTAGTCTATTGCAAATTGTATATATATGTATGTTCCATAATAGCCTGACATCTATATCTACACCCAGAAATTTAGTGTGCATGCTGCACACTAAGTCGTTTTCTACATTGTAGGATAGTCTGGATTCGAAAATGAGACTTTTGATTTTTTTTTCATTGAGTATGAGCTTGTTTGTCAAAAACCAGGTTTTTGCTTGTTCCATAACTTCACCAAGGATTGTAGCCGGACACTCCTTTTACTGATACTGATGCCAAATGTGGTGTCGTCAGCATACACAATTGTCTCGATATTTGTGGAGAACATATTTGGTAAATCGTTAATATAAATAATAAAGAGAAGGGCGCCCAATATTGATCTCCGAGGAACTCCTCTACTTATTATCTGAGGAGTGCTTCTCTAATTTTCAAGTAGGACAAATAGGATTTGACTAGTTTCAGTGCCACTCCTCTTATTCCGTAGTACTTCATTTTCCTCAGTAGTATGTCATGATCAACACAATCAAAAGCTGCATTTAGATCTGTGAAGGTTACCAAAAATTTTCCGTTTCTTTCATAACTGGTTTTTATAGCACAAGTTAATGACTTGATACCATCCAAAGTAGACATATTTTTCCTAAAATCATATTGCTGTGGACTCAGGATTTTGTTCTTATCGTTCGTATAGTTTCAAATATTTTTGAAACTTGCAAGGTAAGATTGATATTTGCCTAAGTTTTGAGTTAGTTTTGGGGATCCCTTTTTATAGATTGGAGATATTCTGGCCAACTTAAGCATTGAGGGAAAACATCCTTCATTTAGAGAGGTATTAATGTTATTTTCAAGAACTTCCAACAATGAATGACCATACGTTTTAACAACATAGACACTTATTTCATATATATCCTCAGTCTTCTTGTTTCTCAATGTCTGTATCACGGCTAGAATTTCATATCTATCAATTGCTCTAAAAAACATTGAATAACCAGTATTATTCGTTTTGCCTAAATATTCTTCTATATCCTTTGAACTGTTTGGTAAACTGTTTACTAGATTTTCAGCATGAGCGACAAATGACAAGTTCAAATTATTTAAACTCATGTTTTTTGGATATACCATTTGTGTAATTTTTTCCCTGTTTCAGTTTTTATGATGTTCCAAATAGTTTAACTGATATTTTCAGGATTTTTTAATTTTACTTTCATCAAAAGTTTTACCAAGTCTATATGCAGCTTTGTTATTTTCGGTCGGATGGTTTTTTATAAAAGTCTGTTTATATTTGAAATTTAAAACTATATAATCTGAAAAAATAATCAAAAATATAATATGTCACAACCTTTTTGTGAAATTAACTTCATTTCATCCCAAAAATATGACAATATTGGCGAACATTGAAAAATATCTTTCCAAATATACCTACCTATTTCCTCTTCATGATTTTCTATTAAATATAACGTGATTTTCATGTAATTCAGATAACGTTTCCAGTTATATTCGGCCCCGAACGAGAACTCGTTTGGAATTAGGTTCACGTTAGTTATATTTAATTACCAGAAAAATTTGTTTGTCTAAGGCCTTACGTGTACGCCTGTTCTCTCGTTAGTGTGACACACCCATGGACGAACATGTCTGAAAAACCCATTGAGACCACGATCCGCACCATGAAAACTGTGACCTTCCCACCATTTTAATGAAACTTTCAATTACTGCTCGAGTTTTTTCTCCTGAAAATCGGACATGACAAATGTGACATTTTTTTTTCGAATAATGTCAGTGAACGTACCTGTTGGGGTAGGTAATGGTATAAAAGATCTTATTTACCGGTGGGTAGTTCAGTTCAGATTGTCTTCTCAATTGCATTACACAGTGTTACATAATGTTGACTAAGGTAGGGCATCTATTGAATTAGTCATAGTGCATTTTTCAGGAGATATTGTCGTGGTCCATTTTCTTTACTTATTTGATTATTAGCGACTTGTTGATATAAAATTAATTTATGAAAATTCAGGAAGAATGTAACATTATATATTTCTCAGACAGTTACGAAACAATAAAAAAATATCTGAGGAACGATTTGGATGACACTCTCATTTGGATTAATGAACATTACTGAATAGAACTGAATAGAATTGAATAGAAGGGTTTTTCGACAAAAACTTATTACAAAATACAGTAAATCACACGTAATATACGATGAGCCTTCAAATATTTGATTTTGAGACGGGAGTAAATATTTTCATTTTGAAAAATTTCGGGAAATGTTATTTAGGAAAGTTGTTCAGCATTAAAATTTTTATCTAAATTCAAAGTCATGGCCATCTAAGTGAAGTTTAATTTTTTACCCTTTTTGTAAAATGGGTACAACAGAAAAAAAATTTAATTAAACGATAGACAGCATCCTGTATACGATGGTTCATTTTGAAAGCCTGTAATTTTACAAAATACACAATTATGGTGTTACCCACGGTCAATTTTTTGACGAGTAAAATAATTTTCGAAAAGTGCAAAGTTATTTTTATTTTTAGTTAACACCAAAAATTACTCAAAATTATACAGTATTGTAACAAGAACTCAATATTCAATAATATCAAATTACAAAACATCGAAATAAAATAGACATTTTGGAACAAACTCATCGATTTTCTAGAGATTATTTTGGAGAATTATTTTGGACTAGAAAATATCCAGGAAATCAATGAGATTGTTCTGAAACATCTATTCTATTTTGATGTTTTGTGAATGAATATTATTGAATTAAGATATTGTCACAATACTGTATGATTTCGAGTAACTTTCGGTGGTAACAAAAAATAAAAATAAATTTGCACCAAAAACTTTGAAAATTATTTTACTCTTCAAAAAAGTTGACCATTGTTAATACTATGGTTTTGTAATTCGTAATATCACAGGGTTCTAAAATAAACTATCGTATACAGGATGCTGTCTATTTATCGTTTCAGCAATTTTATTTTTCGTAGTCCCCATTTGAAAAAATTGGTAAAAAAATTAAATTTCACTTAGATGGACATAGCTTCAAATCTATATATATTTTTCAATCCTGAACAATTTTTCTAAATAACATTTCCCGAAATTTTTCAAAATAAGAGTACTATACTCTTCTCAAAATAACATACTTGAAGGCTCCTCGTATATTAGGTGTGTTTTATTGTATTCTGTAGGTGCACATTTAGTTGTAAGAGATACACAAACTTTCATCAAGGATAACATTTTGTAGAAAAACCCTTATAACCCTTATAAATAAATTTCCCATATGGTGCATAACACTGTATAAAAACCAATTGATACTTCAAATAATTCGATTATATTTGATCGAATTTCTATTGATTATACGAAAAATTTCAAGATTTTTAGGTTTACACATTGATGAAAAATTGTCAGGAAATAAACATATTGAAAAAATAAAAAAAAATCTCTTATTGGAATTTTATACAAAATTAGAAACATACCTTCGAAATTTTGAAAAAATATATATTTCAGTCTAATTCATTTACATTTGCACTATCTTATTTCTGTTTGGAGAACAACTAGTACATCTATAATCAAACCTCTGAAAACCTGACAAAACAAAATAATAACAAGCATTTATAAATTACCATATTTGGAACCAACATTGAACTTATATAAACCAAACTTTTTACCTATTAGACTCTATTGGACCCTATTGGAGTCTATAAACTCAAAATTAGCTGCTTCATTCATTCTGTTAAAAATAATACAAAGGAATCAAATTTAGAATTTTATTACAATTGGACATATTCACAATCATGCCAAAAGACAAACCAAATTACTGTCACAAATTAAGATTCGATATATCATGATGGTATCATTATATAATTCAATTCCAGATAAAAAAGAAGCATTATTCCATTACAAAATTTAAGTATCAATTGAAAAAAAAACTAATCAGTGGAATTTCACAGTTTACATTTTATTTCTATTACACTTGAACATATACTTTGTGTAAACCAATTTCATTATTTGATTGCATTTCATTGGTATTTTTGACGAAATTTTGACAGTTTCTTTTGAGGAATCCAATAATACTATTCCATTTATTGACGATTTTTTCTATACGTGAATTAAATGACAACTTTGAGCCCATAATTATTCCCAAGTCTTTAACTTCTGAAACTGATATCAGTTCGTGATTTTCAAAGTAATAATTATTTCTGATTATATTTTTGTTTCTGGGTAATGAGATTGACACGTATTTTTGTGGATTGAGAAACAAATCATTATCATCATAAAATTTTTTGAGCCGCTTCAAGCCCTCCTTAATTTCTCCGCTGTCATATGAATCCTTTACTGTGTGATAGATTTTCAAATCATCGGCATATAGTAAAAATTTACTTTTATCAAAGCAACTAGAGATTTCGTATATAATGAAGAATAATGGACCCAAATGGAACACAGGAGGATACCGTGAAGGAGAGTGACGTAAATCCATTTATGGCCACCATTTGTGACCTGTTATTCAAATAGGACCATATCCATCTCAATAGAAAGTCATTCACACCAACTTCAGCAAATCTCTTTAATAAAGTTTTGCGACTGATCTTATCAAAGGCCTTACTGAAGTCGGTGTATACAACATTAACCTGAACCTGTTTATCTATCGAGTTAAACAAAAAATCGGAGAATACTAATACATTAGTTTCCATCGACCTATGGGGAAAGAAACCGTGCTGTTCACTGATTATGATGTCTTTGACCGTATCAAGGATGTTATTATATATTATTTTTTCAAAAAGTCTGCAAAATACACATAATTCACTGATCAGCATATAATTCTTTACATTGTGTCTGTCGCCGCTCTTGTAGATTGGTGCGATATGCGAAATTTTCC
>WOGP01010108.1:0-10444 GCA_015342065.1 Leptinotarsa undecemlineata
TGGAGCTGTGAGTGACGAACATGGAGAAAGATTCCATCAAGACATTGCCTTAATGGAACAGAGATATCAGGGCCGTTGGAATGAAGCAATGCTTGCAGACTACTGCTGGTCTGTGTGTAGGGATGCTCCAGAAGTGTTTTATAAAAGACAAGCTAAACGACAGCGATCTTACAATGAATCGGATGGACTTAATTGAAATTTGGTGGTACAAACTTCTTTTATTTGTCAAAACACTAAGAATAATGTTTTTTTATTAATTTTGTACTTAAAATATTCTAAAAGAAACATAACAATATTGTTTTATGTACTTTCACTTTTCACGTATAGTATAACTACTCTTTAAGATTAAGTACTGTGTATCTCAAAAACCAGAGCTAATAAAAATTTTTCATTGTTATTTTCGTTTTTATCACCACAAAATTAGTAGAAATTGACTAATTTAGTGTAGGAAACATTCAAAAAATATTTTTTTGTTGTGTTGTGTCATTAATGTTATTGCCAAAATCGTAGAAAGACAAATACTGAAGGTTGATTTTATAACAGTAATAACATAAGCATCATGAAGACAGAACTAGTTGTCAGCTATCGAATTGAAAAGTTTCTGTCGTGAATAAGTAATCTTGGGAAGTTGGAGCTTGCAAACACAATGGATAAATATGTCGAATATACATAAATGAGATATGATCTGGCGATGTGATGTTTCTTAGAGAGCAACAAAATTATTTTATGAAACAGGTTATAGCTATTTATTATAATAAACTATTTTTAGCCATCAATGTCGTCATCGTCAGTTCGTGGGAAAGTAAATAATAAACTATTTCCAGATTGAAGAAGAATATTGTCAGTTTACCAAATTTCTCATGCCTAGCTCTGTTCGTTGAAAACATAACAACCCATTTGAATTGAAAGGAGGATATTTTTTAAAGACAGATAATTTTTTGGGGATTTTTTTTTGGCTTTTTACTTATCCATCTTTATACAAAGTATGTGGGTAACGTCATACAGAAGAAATAAAGGAAACATGCAAAAAAGATTCCTTTCAGAGACAAACTGGAAGAAAAAGTCCACCCGAAACAAGTACTTTCAAAGATATAAACACTGAATTACACGAAAATAATATTTTTCGATTCAGTTCAGGCGGATTTTCACCAAATGGACCCGCTTGCGACTAGTTTCGTTTTCAAAAACAGTAACAGAAAACTTGTTTTAGTTTTGAAAATAAACTCGAAACTATTTCACCAAACAGACAAAAACTAGTCCGAGTCGTGTGTTTTGATGTGAACTGTTTCCACTACCAGCAATTAAATTACTGCATTCGAAATGTATTCTCACTACAGATTAACTCTTTACATAAAGTAATGTCGTCTACCGTTTACAAATATTAGCGAAGATAGTAAAAAAAAAACCCGGAAAATTTTTGTTCTTTCCGCCGACGGGACATTTCATTGTTGACAAAAATAATCGCCCGTGACAAGTCTTCAAAATGTTCCTTATTTTGAAAACTCAAGTTTTTGTTTTGTCGAAATAGACACAGTTTCGTTGTGGTTATGTCAGTTTGTTGAAAATCTGCAAAAACGTACATTTTAGAATTAAACGTATTCACAGAAAGGCTACACAAACGCAATACCTATATGAAAGAATATTGAGAAAAAACTCCAGCTGCACAGAAAACTCTAGAAGTTTCGAGGCGAAAACACTCGTCTTCAACTCCTCATTAGCACCTTTTTGGACAACTATAGTGTTGTAAATTATCCCCCGAAAGAAAATAACGTCGGCCGCCGCTGGTCTTCGTTAATCGACTGTGACTTGGACAAGATCGCGCTCAACTCGACTTGCGCATCTAGATCGTTCTAGATGTCGCGTAGCTTAGATACTTCCAGAGACTCCCATTACAAATCTACCAATAGCCAGATGGGACAAGTCTAGTTGAAAGTGCGAGCTTTCTAGTTCTAGTTGAAGTGAGCTAACAAGGCGAAATCTGAAGTTCATTTGAAGCCTTTGTGTTATATTTGCAGTGCAGTAGTGAAATAAAGTTGACTTTAATTGTACAGTGTAGTCATTTATTGTCAAATCCGAGGGAAAAACGTAACATTATTTCAAGACAGAGCAATAATTTCAGAAAGAGAACAATTCTGCTGTAGTCACAATGACATTCGTAAAACACTTATACGGCTAGTTAATTCGATCTCAGTCATGGAAATTTCGTTGAATTCTTGGATAAATGCATGTATTTTCATATTCGCATTTCACCCGCTAAAAATTGGTCAATAATGTTAAATTAAATACTTGGCTAAGGATAATATGACCAAAATTACAAACATATTTCTGTGTAACCTTTCTTGTATTCCTATTCAATTATGTCAAGAGGTTCATTGACACACTGATCGAATTAAACTATTTTCTGAACAGGTGAAATTAATTTTCATCGCAGTGATTGATACTAAAATTAAAAAACGTTCTGTGATCCATTTCGACTTTGGAACAGTTCCAATTCAGAGCAGTTTATGTTTTATGATTAGTTTCATTTATTTCAGACAGTCTGTTGAACATTTTGTTGTCAATATCCGTATATTTTTGAAGTCTTCTGAACTGCAGACTATAAAATCATCATAAAACGTTTGATTTGCAACTTGGCAAGCAATTATTGGAATCATACTTCCAAATTCATATATTTGTAGTAGAACAAACCTGTAGTGTTCTATACTGCGGTTTTGAACTTCACCTCTTGGATGTTATATTCTGTTTCACCCAATAAAGACCATTATTATTATTATTATTAACTACACAAATACTTCTACCTAGAAAATAGAAGAATTGTATATTTTAGGTGAGACTAATTTTTGAGAAAGAAAGGTTTTGGCTTTCTACTTAACCATGTTTATACAAAAAAGTGCGAGCCTTCCAAAAAAAGGAAGAAAGCAAATAATTTCAAAATGAACTGATATAAGAATGTCATGCCACAGAAGATGTCTACCGCATATGCAGTTGAAATGTTTGGAGATTATAACCAAAGAAGACCACGGTAAAATCCGGAAACCAATCAAAACAACCTCAAAATGATCTCTTCACAAAAATGTGTAGATCATGCCAAGAAGTAACTTTCAGACACAAAAAGTGAAAAAAGCCCTCTTGAAACAACTGCTTCTATATGAATATTGAATTACACAAAATATACTTTTGTAAAGAGCTTATTTCTAAAGTATTCGTTTTCTTGCTTTCTGGATGGAGAAGTAGAAAGCCAAAAACATTATCACCCAAAAATAGAAAACCATTTAAAAGACGAAAGCAATTAGTTTTCTATCTAATGCGATGAACATGCGCAAGAGTTTTCACGTAGACATCCCCTCGTTAATCATCATCAGATTGATACCAACGTATTGTTGAACTGCACGATCCACTTTACTTATTCAAAAACGTATGACATAATTATGATAGCATCATCAGCGACCATTGTTATATCGCTGATATAACCACGTGTGACTGTAAATCATTAACATATAATACAAACAATAAAGGTCCAATAACTGGCCTTGCAGTACACCCAGTTGCACATTTCAGACCGACGAAAAAGAACCACCCCGTGTTACTACCACACTTCTCTTCATCATTGTCAATTCAATCCAATGTATTATTTCGCTAGGTAAACAAACCTCAATTAATTCAATTACTGAAAACTCAGGACCAACGAATAGTTTTTTTCATCACCAAAAAAAACAAAGAAAGGACGTAACTATAACTGTTAATCTCTTCATATATGTGATCAAACCGTCTTGATGGACCTATATTTTCTAAAGCCATGCTGATCAACACAAGTTGTTCATATATAGATATTGAAATATTCTGTTTGCTACTATTTTCTCAAACGCACGACAGGCATATAATATAACTGAATATTAATAACGGTGTGGTCTCATAATACACAAATGGTTAAATTAGTGAAATACAAATATTATGATTTCTCGTTAATGACCTGATTAAACATCATCAGATCCATCTGAACTAATGAACAGAAATAAAAAAAAATTTCGATTCTAGACAAACATCTAATTCTGAACCTTCAATAAAGTAACTGCACGCTGATTTATTTATTTCCAGCAATATCGAATATTTGTTGAGTTAATTCTCGAAGTAATGATGATCTTATGGCATATAACTTGATCTAAATGCAAGCCAATCGACGACAGTAATACAAATTGACAATAAAACAAATTGAAACAGGAAACTGTCGAGCGATAGAAACTAAAATACGATCTATTTATACGTTGCATCTGAAATAAACTGGAATTCAACCTCAACCGTACATTTTTTCAATCGCACTTCTAGAACTAATGCAGGAGATTTCTTCTCGTTATAGTGAGAACGATGAGTTTTTCTAATTCCTTTTTTTAAAAGTATACGTTAATATTAGAGTTATATTAAAATAAACTGCTGCTCACTTGTCAAATGTCTCCGGTGTTACTGTTAGCAACATACTATTTGTGAAAATGTTAATCAATTTAGATATATACTTAAAAAATCTCATTGAGTTGAATATTAAATACAGTCAATCTAATGGAACTTGCAAACAAAGAAAATGTTCGAAAATGAATCAATGTCACTGATGTCATACATCTCAAGGGTTTTCAATAGATGACAAACTTAAGAGGTGAATAACTTAATAACCTAAAAACAAACACTCGTACTTTCGTACGAGTTTACTCCACATGCAGCTTTGCCGTTTGGGCTCAGCTTTAATAAAGAATTTTTTTAATCCAACTAGTTAATTATCTAAACAAGAAACTACCAGTCTTTCTTGTGTCTCCACTTCAGGAAGTTAATGAAACCTAAAATGACAATTTCGTATGGTTAAGATTAGATGTGTTGAGCAGATATTTTCAGTGTTTAGATTACTTGGACAAACATACGATAAATCGCAAAATTTATCATTATCACTTAAGACACAATTAAGTTTTTTTTGAGATAGGTTTTGGCTTTTTTCTTCTCCATCTTCACATAAAAAAATGTGGGATGCTTGCAAAGGAAGAAAGCCATTAATTTCAAAATAAACTCTTTACTGTGTAGATCATGCAAAGAAGTAACTTTCAGACAAAAATTGGAAAAAAGCCTCCTAGAAAGAACTACTTTTATATGAACATTGAACTACACGAAAGAAAAATTACTCACAAAACAACTTTTTTTATATGAACATAAAACTTTTTTGACGTAAATATCAGTTATTATGTTTTTGACGATTAGTGAAATTTGGAGCCTCTGATGTGAAATTAATCTATTGAAAACACCAGAACAAAAATGTCGTTTCTCGACGCGCGTTTCGCTAACCAAGTGTTTTCAATATATTTTCGGCGTTGCTAACGGTAAAATAAATTTTCTTTGTCTTTTGTCGCCTGTTACGCCAACAGTTGGAAAAAAGAACCGCATGTAGAACAACTCATAGCGGACCATGTTAACTTAAGTGAACGCAAACGATCCGAAATTAGTTTCTAGACTATTTCAAATACTAATTCCGAACGTCGTTCAAGACAAGTGAAATAATTATAAAATAACTAAAGTATACTATTGACTTGTAAATATAAAGTTGCTAAAAAATTCGTTAAAGTTGATTTCAATCGCATTTGGTCGTTTTTCGTTTGATTAGAGGTTTCCATATGTTACGTATCTCTACGCTAGCTTGACTAAATGCGCTGTTGGACAAAATATACGCGGCTTCTTTCTAGGAGAAAATCAAAAAAGTCGCGTATATGTTGCCCAACAACGCATTTAGTCAAGCTAGCGTAGAGATACGTAACATATGGAAACTTCTAATCAAACGAAAAACCAACAACTTCCGCCAAACGGTCATTTCTCGCTAAAAACCAATGAAGCGGAGAGAGAGAAGGGGGATAAGTGAAAGCACTCGAATGGCCTATAAATAGTCGGATCTCGGAGGAATAAGTCACCCGAAGACGATTGTGGATACTAACAATCTAAACGTCGTGACATAACTTGGTTTGAAATCATTTGATTTTTATTTTTCATTTTTTGTTAATAATAATTTGTAATTTTCAGCTTTTATTGATATTTCAACTTTTATTTTTTGGTTGCTGTTTGGTTTTATTATTTCTTTGTAATCTCAGTTGTTTTGTTTAAATAAGTTGTTCGGTTAATCTTTTTAATATTCTTTCAGGAATTTCAAATCAATTTATATTATATGAGACAATGGAAGTTCGAACTGATGAAATACACCACGAAACATTGTCAACCACCTTCAAACAAAAATGGTTTCACATATCACATTCTTTTTATAATGTACATGCAAGGATATAGTCATAATGTTGTGGTTAATCAGTTCTGATTTTTTTGCTTGCTACTTCTATTGATATAAACATTTTTAATTTTACAGTATTTTTTTCTATAGAAAAACTAAAAAGTTGAGCAAACAGTTATTTGATATGTTTTTTTGAAAAATGTACTTTCAAAGTTCTTAAGCCACTCTACTGTATGCAGAGTCCCAATCTAGCTCCTTCAAACTTGATCAAAAGTACCTTAAAATGAATCTGAATAGGTAGAAATGATTGTTTAAATTTTTGTTACAGACTCTTGTACTGTGTAGAATATTCATGAAACAGACTTCATAACCCTTCATGATATATAAATTAAAAGGCATGGCTCAATTATTTGGTTTTCTGGGTCGTTGGTGTTTCAAGAGTACAACCAGTAATAAGTAGGTACTTTCTCTCTAGAAAATCCACTCTGATATTCGAATTGAATGGCGATCATGTTCACAAAGTGCCTCTTATTGCAAAATTATTATTTATGTGGTAAATTAATCGAAAACCACAGAAGTTAACAAGATTTGATATGAAAAATTAAGTCAAATATGAAATGCGTTGATAAAGAAATGCATAAATTCGTTATTTACTAAAAAATATCATATGGTTACAAGGTGGGAAATTATATAAAATGCGTTTTGAAAATGTAATCATAAATTTATACGTTATTGCCATTATCACAATATATAAAGCATGAACGTAATAAAAAGTATTGAATGAAATTACGTTGTTACTCGATAAGAAAATTCACAGTAAATGTCCAATGTTCACTAATGACAGGTAGACAAACATCTACTCGGTCATTAACGTCTTCACTGACATTTATGAATATGAAATACAAGAGTCAGCTTTCTAGTATAGCAAACATTTGTTTATTTCACATGAGTTTTTTACTTCTACGAGTGGTTGAAAATGTTCTACTTCTACAAAAACTATCCGTAAATATAGTAGCACACACGAGCCGTAAAGAAGTAAAAAAACTGTACCGACTGACAGAGATTCACATTTTCAAGCTTTCTTTGAAAGTAAGAAAGTGGTTGAAAAAACATATAATCAAGTTGAAAGACACTTTAATGAAATGAATGATCAGAAGAATTTCATTTCAGAGCAGAATAAAAATGTATGATCCATTAACTCTACAAATTACTGTAATGAAAAACGTGGTACAGGAAAATTCTTTGAAAATTTTTAACTTGGAGAGCTCAAAGGAAATAATAATACTTATAGAAAAACAGTTGAGAGAAGAAAACATATTTTCAAGATATGACATTTATTCTGTCTTCTGAACAAAAAAATTTTTAAATTTCACTTAGAATAATTCAATATTATATATAAATTGGACCCAGGAAAAACTGGTATATTGGTCAACTTTCTAGGATATCTATACGAGAAGTTTTACCATTGAAGGAAATGAAGTAAAGAAAACCTAATGATACGATGTTTCGGAATGAAACTCTCCTGTTGCATCATCTCACGTGTAATTCAATGTTTTTTCACAAAATACACTGGAAACGCATTTATCTTCACAAACTTTATTTTCAAAAAATGTATATCACGACATGTTTCGCTATCACAGTACTTTTTTCGTAGTAAATTAGCAAAAAGCTATGTGATAGATTTTTGGTAATTTGGTAGTTTGTGAAATTACTATGGATGTTCATCAAATAACGGCCGGTAGCCGGTCGGTTTGACGTGAGTGCATTGCTTCATTCACTCAATCGACCTCTGTGTGAACCGTTGGATCGATCCGAAGGCCGGACGATCGATTTTCCCTTCCTATCACCCAACCCGTGCTAGAAATCACACATTAATAGGTAAGACTTCGTTAGTCCTTATCTCGCACAAGTTTCGACTTTTGAGAGTAGTCATATACATACATAGGGTGTAACAAAAGTACGTTAAAATATTCATGTGATTTTTGATAGTTTTTTGAAAATAAGTTTTGCAAAAAATAAGTTATTGGTAAAAAATTTGGTAGACGGGTGTGTTTTGACGGGAGAAATTATATATTTTTATGTAACATCTAGAAGGCGCTGCGTACGCTGTCATTATTTATTTCAAATTGCCCTAACTTTTTGACAGTGAACTTTTGGTACTTTTCATGAAAAAACCTAATTCCCACACATTTTCCAATGAAAAAAAGGTACACTTCCTCAACAAAGTTCGAAGTGATGGTTTTTGAGATATTTACAATTTTCTATATCGATGCATTTTACTTAGCTCCTAGGGAACTAACTGAAGTTGCTGAGAACATTACAGTATGTGGTGGAACCCGTCAAAATAAACAACTTTTTTCTATAAAATGTTTATAGGAAAACCATTCGTTTTCGAGGAGCGAAGTAATATGCATCGATATAGAAAATTGTAAATATCTCGGAAACGATAACCTCCGGGGCTGTTGAGAAAGTGTACCTTTTTCCACTTGGAAAAGTTGTGGGAATTAGGTTTCTTCATGAAAAGTACCAAAAGTTCATTTTCAAAAAATGTAGGGCAATTTGAAATAAATGAGAGCGTACGCAGCGCCCTCTAGATGCTACATGAAAATTAATACTAAATTATGATTTCCCACGTCAAAAAAACCTCTGGTACGAAATTTCGTGCAAATAACTGATTTTTTGCAAAAATTATTTTTAAAAAAGGAACAAAAAATTATATTTCAACACCCTGTATCTTAGAAACGAAGCATTTCCGGGCACTGGTTTTATATATATATATATATATTTGTTTTCTTAAAATGGTCTCAGGAATACGTCACTTGAATATTTTATGTTACTACTTATACAGTAAAAGTAATCAGTCCCTGAACTAACCCCATTCTCCATCTCCCTGATACGATATACAAGTTAGAACAAAATGTCCATAAACGAAATAAATTTTGACTTGCACCCAAATTGAGTTCAAGTATATCGAAAGTCGAATTGGGAATTATAATAACCTCGATCCGCCGGTCGACAATTTAAAATAGACCGTTGGAAATTTTGTAGGATTCTCAACTACTATTTTGTTTATAATTTCCATCATCAATTTGGCATGTTCATAAATACCACTTTGATTACGTAATAGGAACCATTTTAATTATGAAATGAGTGAGTATGTTCACCAATTGGAATTCCTGTGCCGAGCGTATTTCACAAACCTATAATTAAAATGAAATTTTGCCTTTACCAAAACATGTAACAGATGAAAAACGTGAACTGAAAAAAAGTAATGCGTTGCAAATGTTATTACTTTCACAAAACTAAAATCGGATATTCGAACGGTAATTTGATTATTTTCTACAATTCAATCATCTCACAATCTGATATTAACCGCAGAGAATTGTCTGATCATTAGGGCAATAGATACTCAATTAAATTAAATTGCACTTTTGTTCTAGAACAGAAATATAAATCATACATAGTCGTTCAGACACTTGAAACTGAAATTTTTGTATATATATATATCAAATTCACAATTTTTCACAATACAGAATTATTAAGAGTTGATAGATATCACATAGAGGCACGTGCATTCGTCCATGTTAGCATTTCGTAGAAATACCACTTTGGTATCATATGTACCAAAAAAGAAAAAATATGTCCTTTTATTTTCTTCCATGCACTCTGAGGACAAAATCGACTCAGCGACAGGAGACCAGGCAGATATGATTAACTGTTATAACATAACTAAATGCGATGTTGATTCAGCTGACCAAAAGATGACTGCATATAATGTACATAATACCACTTACAGGTGGCCGATGGTTATCTTCTATATAAAATGCTCAACATCGCAGGAGCGAATGCTTTTGTAATAAGTCAAAGCAATGACCCTTCCCCCAATAACAATTACACACACTGGATATTATTTCTGAAAAAACTTGTTCATGACTTAGTTATGGAAAATCTAACTAATCGAGCAACTAATCCACATATTTATTAGAAAAGATATCAGGAGTTTAGCGCTGAAGTTCTCTGGTATAGTTCAAGTAAAAGATTTTTGGGAAAGAAAGTCTTTGGCTTTCTACTAGTCCATCTTGATACAAAAAAAGGGGGACAATGGAATCTTCCAAAGAAAGGAAGGAAGTAATCAATTTGAAAATAAATAACTCTATACATGGATGTGTAGATCATGCAAAGAAGTAACTTTCAGACACA
>WOGP01010109.1:0-10444 GCA_015342065.1 Leptinotarsa undecemlineata
CGACTAACTATAATAGGTTTTATCAATCATCGCTCGAAAGCGACTGGAATAATGTAGTCAATTTTGAGCATTTCTATAAAACGTTAAAGCATCTTTTTGAAAAATCTTTCCCAATCCAAAAATAAATATAAAAAAATAAACTTTGGTTGACTAGAGGATTAAAAGTTTCATCAATAAATATGTGATCCCTGCATTATATCCGAAAATATGCAAAAAATGAAAGTTTCCTTAAATATTTCAATAAATACAGAAAAACATATAGAAATGTGATAAGTGCTGCGAAAAAAAAAATATCAAAATAGATTTGATAATGCTGATAATAAAATGAAAGAAGGGTGGAATATAGTTAATGAATTGAGAGGAAAACAATCTAAAGGAAAATCCACTATCACAGCAATAAGTCCCACAACATTAAACAACCACTATTGTTCAATAACCGCAAAATATGTAGTTGATACAGTTTCGAGCAACGACCCAATTAAATATTTGAAGGGTGTTCAAATAGGTCAAACATTTGATTTAATTCCCATTGACCTATACGAATTAAAAAAGGTTATTCGAGAAATTAGAAATAAAAGAACAACAGTTATTGATGAAATGTCTGTCGAATTCTTTGAGACATTGCCAAATTGTGTTTTGAATGCTCTTGTCTTTGTTCCTTTGTGAATGGCAGGGATGATCCAATAAACTACAGACCTATATCACTTGTTCCGACCTTATCCAAAATTATTGGAAAAATCATAAAAAGGCGGCTAATTTATTCTCTATAGTAATAACATATTGAGTCCACAGCAGTATGGGTTTCAAATCAACAAAAATACAAGTGATGCAATTTTTAACTTTCTGCATAAGATATAGTGATATGAATTCTGGTGCCTATTCAGCAGCTGTATTTTGTGAATTTTCCAAGGCATTTGACCTCGTTGATCACGGAATCTTACTGCGGAAGCTGAAACATTATGGTTTTGAGCACAGAAGCATTAGATACTTTGAATCGTACTTATTGCATCGAAAGCAAATTGTGAGACTCTCAACCGACTCAAATGTAGGAGAAATCAAAGCAGGTGTCCCTCAAGGTTCCATCCTAAGACTCATCTTGTTTCTATTGTATATTAATGATCTAACTGCTAGCATCACATTATTTGCATACGACACAACGTTGCTGTGGCAGGAAAAAGATCCTACAAAACTAGCTCAAGATGCCACTGTATGTACATGGATAAAATTAAGAGCTGGTGCGACTCAAATAAACTTTCTTTTAACTTTGATAAAACCCATCTCCCCACCTTCAAATGTGAACTTCCACCTCTTAGTTTGAATAACAACATTCTCGAGATGAAACTGTCCTCCAAATTCTTAGGACTTCACATTGATAATAAGGTTAAAATTGAGGATCAAGTTGAATAAAAAACTTGCATCTGGCTGCTTTGTAGTGAAGTCAGTTTCAAAGAAACTGGGTAGAACCTTTGTAAGATCTGTGTGCTTTGCCTTTGTAGATGCACATATAAGATATGGCATTGTCTTCTGGGGAGTATGCAGCAAAAGCATGCTGCAGACTGTTTTCGTTTTACAGAAGCGAGCTGTCCCGTATGTGTGCGGGGCAAAGTTCCAAGATTACTGCAAAACATTATTCATTGAACAACGAATTCTGACAATAATATCTCTATTCATTCTTGAAACAGTAAGTCTGAATCATAAAAATATATTTGCTCATGATGAACTTTGACATAGTTCATAATCGTTTATCAACAAGAACTCTTTCTTAGGACAATAAACGTATTTCTCTCTTTATGCTCACACAAAACTTTGGCACTTGCTAGAAGGTGCTTGTAGTTACTGCACTCAGAAACTCCAACTGAAAATAGAATATAGAAAACGATACAAAGTAAAGGGTTCAGAATCTTTTATTTTATCTTTTTTTTTTTCAGTGCAATCTTCAGAGGCATCCCGAGTGCACAAATCTAAAACAGTGGAAGGGTGGTACAGTCAAGATTGACCCTCTAGCCCTCGTACAAGCAATAGAGCGTTACTTAGTAGTTAGAGGATATGGTAGACTTAGGTAGGTTTCCAAAACCATAAATATCACACCCTATACATACACACAACAATCTATAATAATGATTAATTTCAGGGACAATAATAGTGCTGATAGTGATGATGGTGATTCGGACACTGACATAGAAGAATCTTTAGCTGGAGTTGTGATATCGCAAACAGGTACCAAGCACAAGTTGCAATTTCTCATTGGCGACAATGTGCTGCCTTACAATATGACCGTTTATCAGGCTGTGAGACAATTTAGCAACAACGGGAACGATCAAAGTGAGACTGACACAGATAACGAAACTCCTTTAGGTGAGTCTCACATTTTAGGTAAGTATCGGAATTAGTTTTCCCTCGATCCCATCATCCCCTCTAGGTATTTTTTCAAATAAGTATATTAGGCATGTCTGCCGATTGATACATTTTTATTTTTCTTTCAAAGGTCATGCTGGAATTTGGGTCCAAACACATGTAATTTACTACAAGCCAATGAAAGAAGAATCGACAGCTAAGACTAATAGCGGAACTTCGTCGAGTCATTCAAGTAGAAAAGGAAAAGGGTCTTCCAGTAAAAGTACTTCTAGGCGTAAAGGAGATGAATTATGGAATGGTGAGTTTGAAACTTTTTTTAACAATCTCGCTCCATACAAAAACACAATTGACGCATATGTGAATATTTGTTTGTTGTGTTTATTAACTAATATAGATTTTACAAAAATCAAGGAAAAATAATAATTACGATGAGGTCAAATAGTAAGGTACATTATTATTTGAAATACATAAAATTTTGAAAATCTCCATAGGTGAAAAGTTAAAATTAACTTTCATTTATCCGCATAGAGAAAATAAAGTGTATATTGAATTCGTAAGATGATAGTTTCTTCAGATGTAAAAGGAGCTTATTATATAACCAGTTTCAAAACGCTAATTGTTCTTTCAAATTAATTTGTAACTTTGGTTTTTTATTAAAATTTTTAACAGCATTTGGTAGCTTATCGTAAAACTATTCACTATTTAATTTATCTGATATAAATCTTCGAGCTACAGTTTTGAATTAAAATTTCTTTCTTTCATCTATATCACGTTAATTATCACTTAGAATACTTTATTCCCTGTTAATAATACTACATAGCTTTTATGACTAGATTTAAACTAGTTAGTTTTTCAAATTCCAGTGTTTTCAATTATTAATGATCTGAAATGGTGGTGTTTCATGTTTGTCAAGCTGTGGGTTACCTCTTTTGCTTTCAAAAACAAGATTCTACATATTCCACTGTTACCAAATTTATATTTAAAATACTAACTTAACCACTTTGATTTTATGGCTTGATACATCGACTAAAATTTAATTGAAATAATCTTTGAAAATTCCCATACTGATAATTTATTTTTATTTCAGAAGGAATTACTCCACCTCCGCAATCTCCTTTAACTTCCTTCCTGATGACCAAACTCCCCGAAACAGTTACCATAAAAGATGCTTCTCTAGAAGTATTGTGCCTTCTCAGAATCTTAAACTCCCTAAACGTATACTGGAGCCATTTGTACCCCGCCATAGAATATCAACCCATTTTACCTCCATCAGATTTCCTTAATAGTAAAATAGCCGCTAAGGCGAGCAGACAGCTTCAAGATCCTCTAGTCATAATGACGGGCAATCTTCCGAATTGGTTGCAGCAGATCGCTATGTCGTGTCCTTTCCTGTTCCCGTTCGAGACTCGCCAACTTCTTTTCTATGCTACATCGTTTGACAGAGATCGTGCCTTACAGAGGTGAGTGAAAATAGTTGTTTTCAATTCCAAGTATTTTTTTAAGGATTCTCTCCAAAAATAAACATATGTTTCTATATAGTAGAATCTCAATAATCCGGTACTATTAAAAACAAGATTGTGCTGGATTATTGGATTATAAAGGCAAAATCATAATAAATGAATAGTGTCTTGTGCTTCCATTTACTTGACATTTTCAACTACACACCAATCTCACTTTAAAACAACACATACGTTTTGAGGTTAGTTTTGAGGCTTGACGATGACGCGGCGACGAAGCGCATATGCGTAAAAGGGCGAGGGAGTCGCGGACGTAGGGTGCCGGAATATTGGACGTATCTGTCTATAGAAGTGCCGAATTAGTGAGATTCCACTGTAATAACTTATTTTGCTCCTAATGCCGTGTAATACAAGGAATGCTTCACGAAACTTTTCAGTGTGGTATGTCCCAGACTACAAACCATGCCGACAACTCAACAGTTGTAAAAAGGTACCCACATTATCACATTTGGAGAGACCAAAGTGTTAGAACTTTATATCATTTGAAGAGACCCAAATGTTTGCTAGAACTTAGCTTTCACCCATCACTATATAGGGAGATGATAGGAATTCAAAAACCTTTTCAATCGCAAAACAAACGGCAATTAACATGATAAAGTCCGGCTACCTGCTACTACTACTCTCATGAAATAATATCATTCAATTCGACCAATAGAAACAAAACCACGCCTACGGAATTGAACAAAAACAGATTCAAATGTAAGTAGTATCTGCTGTGAGAACAACCCGATCACTTTGTCTGTTGCCTTTGATAATGTCTACTGCCATGAAATGTCAGACATGAAAACAGACCATGAACAAACCATGAAAATAGTCTTGGAGACAAAACTGGAGAGGCTCCTACTGGATTGGTTCACTTATGTTTCTAACTCCTCAGCATGCAGACTGTCATCGTAGAGATGTTGGAAGAATCGTTTTAGGCCCAACACTATGGTGCGTTACAAGTGATGAGTTGAAATTTCTCCAACATTTGTCATCTTTAATGGCATCCTATAATGATGCCATTAACACTGTAGTAGAGGAAGCTGAGGAGGGTATAGTAATATAAATTATTTTAAAAATATCTTGGAGTCGAAAAAAAAAAAAGAGTTTTTTCAAGTAATACGTGTGGCAGAGTGGTCCAATATCTTTACTGTACTTGTACCTAAAGAACTAAAATGTTTGGTTTGAGAATGAATGGTGTTTACATTAAATTGTTTAAAAAAGATTTTGTGGTAGTAGTAAGACAACTTCACATGCTAACATTCAAGTATGAAATATACTACAGTGAATTGGGCTTTCGCTCAGATGCTGAGTGTTGAATTGCAAAAAAAAAGAAAAATTTTGGAAAATATTCATTTTATGATTCATGTGGAGTTGTTCTTCACATTTTTGCTCTGACATCGTGTTGATGTTTAATAAAAATGCCCTATAAACTGAAAAACAAATCACCTGTGTTTGATATATTGAGGAAAAATATTAAATTTTAATGCAAAGTCAATAATTTTCAAGTTAAATGCTCAATGAATATACAATTTCATTTGAAAATATTGATGTATAATTTTACTTGGCACTTAGATAACCAGCAACCACTTTCGTCTTTAATCTTGAAGATTAATAAAAGTTTCCAGTGTCACTATTTTCTGGCTTCGAAGGTCATCAATTTTTTAATTTCTTTCTGACTATTCGCTGGCGCTAGTGGCTAGCTCCTTCAGAGGTTTATACATCCTGGATTGCTATCCGAAGCACTTGCGTCAGCCAATCGTCTGAAAGGAATTTCAAAAATCCACGGCGTTTGAACTCGAAAAATTAGTGACACTGAAAATCTCCACCGCGAAAGCCTTAACCACTTTGTCAGTAAAAGTCTTACAGAAAAATGAAAACACCTTTTTTTTAGGTTGCTCGACATGTCTCCAGAACTGGGCTCGAGTGATTCTCAAGAACGTGTTACACCAAGACTGGATCGAAGGAAACGTACCATATCACGGGAAGAGATACTAAAGCAGGCAGAGCAGGTGATGCAGGATATGGCATCCTCGAAAGCTCTATTAGAAGTGCAATATGAAAACGAAGTCGGTACCGGTCTCGGACCGACTTTGGAGTTTTACGCTTTGGTATCTAAAGAAGTGCAACGGTCGAATCTAGAGTTGTGGAATGCACATAATACCAGCGATAACGAGTTTGTACATAGTCCTACTGGTTTGTTCCCGATTCCTCTGTCAAGAGGAGCAAAAGTGGGCCAACTCACCAAGGTCAAGAGCAAGTTTAGATTTTTGGGGAAGTTTATGGCTAAAGCTGTGATGGATTCGAGAATGGTAACTGTTTCTTATATAAATATTTCGTAACATTATTAGTAAATGGGAAATATTCCTATTGAAGTGAGTAATTTTTTATCTTCAGTTGGATCTCCCATTCTCATTGACGTTCTACCGCTGGCTGTTAGGGCAGGAACATTGCTTAACACTGGCAGATCTCAAATACGTCAGTCCGGAAATCTACAAGACTCTTCGAAAGATGCAATTATTGGTAAAGCAACGAGATGAAATTCTTGCGGATCCTGACATGAGCGATGAAGATAAAAACGCCGAGGTATGTTACATGTTTATTTTTGTGAAATAGCAGTTCTATATGCCAAACATTTTTAGAAGTAGGTTTATTTGCAAAAGTCGTTAACTTTCGATACAAAATGATTATGATGAAAATCGCATTTCACCTAACCAAAATCCAATATTTTTTTTTTGTTATCAACCATATTTGTCTTGTACAAATATATATCGGAAATACTGACTAAAGAATGATTTCTCTTCATATATTTTCTCTTACTTCTAAAAATTAAGTTCAATAAAATATATTTACTACTGTCGTCACCAATGTCGACTCTCATGAATATTCTAAATATTTTTTTGGTTAGGGCATTGAAATGAGGTAATAAAATATTACTGACAATCATAAATTTCCTGCAAATCACTTCATGAAAGCTGAAATGAAAAAAATAAAAGACAACCAACAGCTAATAACTTATTTAACGATAATATGGGAGAATTTGTTGACCTAGATTTATCAAAAATAAATTTTTCTGAAGAATGGGTTTTCTGAAATTTCATTGATTCATTAAATTTTGATCTAGTACATTAGCACCCAAAATCTGTTGAATATTCAGAATATTTTAACCATCTCAATTCACTCATTGAAAACAACCGTTGATGGTGTGCCCCAAAGATCTATAATAGGTCCATCACTTTTTTTAATTTACTTAATATCCATATCAAATTTGAAACTGAAGGGACGGGTGAAACTTAATGCTGATGATACAATCTTATTATGCTTTGAATATACGAAATACAAAATCCCTAAAGAAGTTTCAAAATTAATTGAAAAAAAAACATGAAAATGTGTTTTCACTAATTATTTTTGACACTTTAATTTTTTTTTTATGTTGAGTTCTTTTTATGTTTTCTTTTCTGTTGTACTTCCTTAATATAAACAGATTTGTTTCTTGGAATGAATAAAGTAATAGTTCAATACATAGTTTGGCATTATTGTTTTGAAACACAAGTCGCATTTTGAGATTATAATGTTGTTTTTATCGGAGGGTAAAGAAAGTGGCTTTTGAACATTTTTGAAGAAGTTGCTGATACGCCCCTCCCAAATAAATTATTCTTGGAACAACTTTGCCTTTTTGAGTATAGTGGCAAGGCTACACCATGATTAACATTTAAAGAAAAAAATTTAATCAATTTTCTTATGGAAACTTCAAGAGTTTATAATGTGAATTATGCTGAAAATTGAGTAAAATTATTGTCGTTTTGATTCAGGTGGAAAAATTGGAATTTGATGGATGCCCTATTGAGGACCTTGGCCTAGATTTTATTATTCCCGGCCATAACATCGATCTCATGAAGAATGGAAGATCGACAAATCTGACAATCCACAATTTACATTTGTATGTTAAACTTATGTCCCACTGGATTTTACATGAAGGGGTTTCTCGACAAATGGAATCTCTGCGAGAAGGTAAGTTTCATTTTATATTCTGTTTCAGTCACTTTGACAGTAAAAAAAAATACAGTTTTGGTCTTTTTCATAATTTTGGAGGTTATTCGTGATAGTTACCACAAAATCAATTTGATTTTCTTCAACCTTAAATTTGTCCTTATTCACATCTCAACAGTATATTGACTTTGCCTTTTTGAGTATAGAGGCAACGCCAAGATCAACATTAAAAAAAATCTTGTTGATTTTCGTATGAAAACTTCAAAAGTTTCTAATGTGAATTATTTTGGAATTTGAGTAAACTTTTTATCATTTCAATTCAGGTGGAAAACTTTCGCAAAATAATGTATCGATAAATTTTTTTCAAGGTTTTGAATCAGTGTTCCCGCTGCGCAACCTAAGAGTGTTTCTACCTGAGGAGCTGGAATCTGTATTTTGTGGAAGTCCCAAAGACTATGTTCTGGGTTGGGATGTAAAGACGTTGATGGAATGCTGCAGACCAGATCACGGGTACACAGCAGACTCCAAGGTAATCAGGTTCCTATTCGAAGTGCTCAGCACGTATGACAGAGAGGAACAGAGAATGTTTGTGCAATTTTTGACGGGCAGTCCCCGTCTTCCAGTTGGAGGTGAGTTGAAATTCTGTAATAAGACAACAGTTGATTGTGTGCCCCATGGATCTATATTGAGACCATAACTTTTTTTAATTTATATAATCTCGATATAACATTTGAAACTGATTATACAATCTTATTATGTTTTGCATGTACGAAATACGAAATCCTATTAATTTTCTTGTGCATACTTCAAAAATTTTCTTTATAATGTGAAATTATACTGGATAAAATACTCCATAAAAATGTATGGTTCATTATGAAAATGTTGTTTCAGGTTTCAAATCACTGTCTCCCCCTCTTACCGTCGTGAGAAAGACATTAGAGGCAAATATGAACCCCGACGACTACCTTCCATCTGTGATGACTTGTGTCAACTACCTCAAACTACCAGAATATTCCAGCATTGAAGTGATGAGAGAGAAATTGCGGATAGCAGCCTCTGAGGGACAACACTCATTCTATTTATCGTAAATAAGAGAACTTTGGTTGAACTGACATTTGATGAATGTCCAGATTGACTAGTAAGAAAAATAATCCTCGATCGAATCATCTGATATTGTAATTTACATATTGCACCCCCACCTACTGGGTTAAGGTGTCTTACATTTAATTATATTGCTGTATAATTTATTTTTTGAAGATTCCAAAGGTTTTTCTCAAATTGTGTTTTAGTTTTGGTAGGTAAATGGGGCGATTTTGACGAGTACTCTTTTGTTTACTTCAAGGAGTGAATTTTTTTCAAAGGCCTTCGACTGATACGTGCAATGGACACAAGTGTATAGTGATAAGGTATCGCAACGAACAATTAGGTTGAATTGCTAACTTTTGCATTATTGCCAAATGTATAGTTTTGCTGTGTCTGTGAATTAGGCACAGTTATTATATTTGAATAACAAAGTGTAGTTTTAATTTAAAAAATTATGTTTCAATAAATTTGTACACATGATGCCTTTTTTTTGTGGAATTGGTTCAGAAGATGATGATAGCCGAGTTTTATTGTCTGAAATGGTAATGTTTTGTTGGTACACATTCCGATATACGTCAATAATTTCGGATAGAAATTTTTTCGTGAAAGTTCCTGCAAGCACAGAGTGATTCATAAAAAAGTCAATTGGAGATGAAAGACCACAACAATAAATTAAATCTAGAAAAATAATTTTTTCCATAAATAAGATTTTTCTATATTTAATTTATTGGTCTAATACGCTATTTATTAAGTTGAATTGATTTTATGTAATACTTTTATGGAATTTCCTAACATAGACAATTAATTGAGTTTCAGCCGTGAAAAATATATTCCTATCTTAATATCTATACAAATCGTAATTGTTTTATGATCAATTAATAAATATATATACACGCTTATATCATGAATGTTAAAATGTTATTAATTGTTGTAACCTTTAAGATAGAAATCCAATTACGTTGAATAATTTGTTTCTTCTGAAGGCGGCAACTTGGTTGGTGAAACATTTGTCAAAAAGAGTTGAAGTTATGGGTATTGGAAAAAATTTTTGGATCAAAGGTTCCACTTTCACCTTTTTTATAATTCAATATTCATAAGATAATTTTTGTTGCGAGAAAGCATTTTTTTCTTCAGTTTAATTTAATGCTTGAATAAAAGTAGTTGTTTCGGGAGGGTTTTTTCAAAATTTTCCCGCATTATTTTCTATAGATATATAATTTACTGGTGTTTTATATACTCATCAGTATTTACACAAGTCAATACAAACATAATTAATAAAATTAGCATCTGTCGGGCATCTACTATTTACATTAACAATAGATGCTTACAATTCAAAGAAAAAAGTTTTTTTTATAAAAACATATAAGTCTTGAGTTATGTCGACGAGCACACTTGAAACAAAGCAGTAAAATTAAAAATTGGGTATTATAAAAATAGCGACAAATGTCTATATGATTAAAGAACTTATATCACAGTGCAGTAATTTTTCAGTACTGAAGGAGTAAAAAAAAATTATC
>WOGP01010110.1:0-10443 GCA_015342065.1 Leptinotarsa undecemlineata
CTGTAATTAGGTTCATCCTGTAGAATAGTGTATAAAATAAACTATTAAAGAAAGAAAAGGTATAAGATATACGTCCGATATAAGAATATACGCTGACTCTTTGAACTTTTGTTTCCCAAAGTGGGGTTCATTGGGCTATCATTCTCGTCTGATTTCAAAATGTGTTTTGACAATTTTGTTCATTCTCACGCACTTTTAATGATCTTAAAGTTTCACCAATACAACCTTCATCTCAAGAACAAAGTACTTTTTCTGTTGTTGATCGATAAAAACTCCTATTTTCTCCACAAAAAATTATTTTTTTTCATATTTTTTTTATTTCTTCAATACGTTATTGAATATACGAATAATATTGTTGATATATATCTTTAGTATGTGTTGTCGTTCTTTTGAGTGATCTAAAACCTGGAATAGAATAGAAATTTATTTATACTGAACAACAAACAGAATGGTTTCCACTTTCATGATGTACAGTTTTTTCAAAAGTTCCTTACATATAGTATTCATTGAGTATCCTTGATACAGTTTAAATCGATATAAAATATTACAATATGAAACAATAAATATAAAATGGCCGTAAAAAGATTCAGACACATTTGAGCATTCGGAGGAGTTGTCCCTCTGTAATACTAAATATATCCAGTTCACAGTTTCTCGACATTTTGTTATCTGTTTCGAGACATTGTTGAAGAGGAGACAAATTATTTGAGATACGAAATAGATTGTCACTTCTTCTCAGTCTCATGTCAGGTACAATAAAATCAATAGTATAGAGAATTAAGGTACTTTCAGTTTTCTAAGAATGTTGAAAACAAAAATCACTTCCGAGGACTCAAGGCGGTCTTTCAATGGTTGCAAGTTAAATTCTTGTAATTGTCTAGAACAAAACATTATGTTTTCTGAAAAACAGTGTTCTTAATAATCGTTTCTGGACTTTTTCTTTAGTTTCAGCATTTAAAAAGGACTTTGGATCCAAATAACACAACTATATTCCAACTTAGAACGAACAATGGAGTTAAAGAGTAACAAACAAGTATCGTGATTGAATTCACGAATAGATCTTAAGATAAAGCTCATTTTTCTATAACATTCAGATACAATATGCCCAGAGAAACTGAACACACCAGTAAAAATGATCCCTAGATCTTTCATCTCATTAATTCTCTGTAAATTCGTATTATTAATAAAATAGTCCTTGATAGTAAGTGACTTCTTTCATGTGAAACTCATTGTTTTGCCTGGTCAGTGTATATAACGTCTATTCAATAGCCATTTTTATTCCATCCGTAACAAAGTTACTAAGTGCGCATAAATTGGTAATGGTAGATTTATTACGAATAAAGCCATGCTGTTTTTCAATTATTAGTGAGTCCAAGTGATTTTATACTCGATTATATATTACCCGTTCAAATATCTTCGACAAAGCTGGTAAGACTGTTATAGGTCTGTAGTTTCTCACATTGCCCTTATTGCCGCTTTTGTGTATGGAGGTAACTCTGCCAATTTTGAGAAAGTTCGAAAAACGATTTTCTTTCAGAGAAAAATTAAATATCAATGTCAGTGGTTGCTTTAACAAGTCACATAAGCCTTGAAAAAGTGGGCTGGAATGCCATCGATTCCAATGGCTGCTTTAGATTTCAGTGTCTTAATAGCATTTTCAACCTCTTGTTCCTTAATATCACCAATTTCAATGATGTCTAGGTCGTACTTAGGAACTAGTGTGTGGTTTACCGGCACACCGTTATTCGTGAAAGTTGATTTGAAGAAAGTAGCAAAACCATTTCCAATATACTTATCATTGAATAATTTTATCATTATCATAAGTGAATCTGTTTCTTCGACGTTTCTTGATATAAAGTACGACAATTCAAATACGACAAATGATCGTCTACTTTGATATCGCCACCCGATTTGTGATTTGTTTTCGTAGAAGAACTTGTCTGAATCGCTGAATTTGTCCCTGAAACTTCAATTCTTCCACTGTGATGAATGTCTCGCCAAACAACCACATTTTCAAATAGACTTGCGTAAGAAACGACTCTGCAAACATTTACGCTAGAATTCTATTTATCTCTACACACCGTTTCCAACATCAATAATGACTCGCTTCAAGCCACCCAGACCAATTTTTTGTCACTCTAATACCCCCATAAAAACCGAAGGATCTGTCTGTAGTCCTTACAAATGCCGTTGTTTCTCTATTGAGGATAGCTTTTTTGTCAGCTTTCCTCGAAAATAACTCATAATGGACCCGAGCGACTAAGAAAATGGATATAATACAAAGTTTGAAGCCAACCCTAATCACATTAGATACGTCTGTCGGTCCTTTGGGGCTTTTATTTACATTGCTTTGCGAAATCTTGACGAAAGTTCGCTTCATCATTGCGGTTATCTCGCTATTGATGAATCAGTCCTCGCGGAGGCAAGCGAGACGTTCACGTCATCAAATTCGATTATTATGTTTTGTATTTCTTGTAACGAGTCATTGGGAAAATTAATCACAAGAAGTGAAAACATCAGAATATTAAGCTTCTTTTGTTTGAGGGTGGTTGACAATGTTTCATGGTGAATTTCATTATTTCGGTCTTCCATTGTGTTCCAAGATTGTACCATGATCCGAAATATATCACAGTACAAATAAAATCAGAATGAAAAGCTGAAATATTAATTATGTTGAGCAATTCAACGTGAAATGAAAACTCTCCCACACGGGACAGTATCTGAATCACAAATTCAACCACCATCTACCTACCAAAAAAAGGAATCATCAATACACTAGTAGGTAGTGCTTCCGGGCTCTGTAACACAAAAGAAGGTATCGAGAAAAAACTTGGCACATCAAAAAAATCTTCTACGGAATGATTACTCCAAAGTGATGGTGGAAGAGACTTTGGCTAGAAGACACCAAGAGCCTAGCAAGGAATAGAAGCTGTCACAACCAGTGCTTGTACTTTCCTACGTCAGAGGATTGCTGGAAAGGATAAGAAGAATTGGGTCTAAATACAACATCACAACCTGCTTCAGATCCGGAAACACAATCCGTAGCACCCTCACGAAAACCAGGCCACTACACTGACTGTGATTCCAAGAATTGCATTTATAGGATACCCCGTGAGTGACAGAAATCTTATAACGATGAAACTAAGAGGCCGTTGAAAGTCCGCATTGCTGAGTACAAGAAATACATACAGCGAGGAGAAACCGGCAAATCGGGAAAAGCAGAGTATTTAGACTCATTAACATAACATAAAGAGATCTCAAGCTGAGGTCATCGATAAAGTGAAACACTGGTTCAAGAGAAAGTTCAAAGAAGCCGCATATATTTGTTCAACGACGAATTTAGTCAAGGAATAATCGTAAAGATTATTTTCTGACATATTTTTAGCTGAATGCATCGATATTAAAATCAAGGTAAATCAATTTTATCAATTTTATCAATGACATACACTCTTGTCTATTCAGTTTAACCATTGATAGGTGTTTGAGAAGAGTCGATTGCTTTTCTATTTTTCTAATTATGATACCATTCAATATAATACGATTTCAATTGTCGATGTAATCAAATATAATATTCCTCAATATCCTACTCGATTATAGGATAAAGGAAATAACTTCTTTCCGATTTCTACCAAGTTTTTTATTTGTTACAACCGATTTCGATTTGTTGAACTATTCTCGAGTGAACTAATATATTTTGTTAAAACTAGTTCTTGAGTATACCGGCAGGTAGCTGAAATTGATCCCTGAAATAACAAATGTTACCTGTCTTATCAATAACAATACTCAAAACTATTTTTCTTCCATAGTATATCAAGATAACGAACTATTGATCTCCAAAAACCTATTTGTGGATTTTTCCAGCTACCAATGGATCCTAAACTAGTTGTCAAAATTCACAAATGTATGTATCATAACATAAAAATCAGCTACATATGGACTTCCAGAAGCTATATACCACACAATAAATGAAGAAAACATGAAAACACTCCATGCGTGTAATAAGGAAAGGGAAATTAACTTGTTGGAAGCACTGGAAATAAATAAATTATATAGAAAACTATTTCAAAACTCTCAATGATCAAGCAGAACTATGCAGCTACCTCCTTTTGGGAATCAATAGTTGATAATCTTTGATATATTACAGAAGATGAATAGTTCTCTGTATCTATAGAGTAAGGAAAGTGAATGTAGACTCACATCACTCAGTCCATATGTGACTCATTGTACATCCTCCCGAGGAGTTGTCCTCCTAGGTCAATCAATCAATCAAAAACGTTTATTGACATTTTAAGTAAATTACATTGCATTTGTGTGGGTGTGTTTGTGTGGGCCCTGTTATAGGATTATGCCTCTTCAGGGTTAGTGGGTTGTATGTGCGTGTATTGTGTTGTTTGTTGGTTTCTGTAGTTGTGTTGTTTTTAGTGTATCAATGTCTAGTGTTGTGTTGTTTTGTGTTCCTTTGTTTTTTCAAGTTTGCAGTGGTCGGGGTTCTTAGTTACGGGTTATAAGGTCGGGGCTGTTGGGGGTGTAGAACTACTGATTTCAGCTCTTTCTAGGGCCCTCCTAGGTCATCTTCCTTTATATTGATAGATGTGGGCGAAGACTCGACGAACACAGACTCTCTTTGGCAACCTTGAGATGTCTCACTGTTGCCTCCGCGAAGGTTTTGGAAGGTGCAGCGATATTACTGTCGTTGGTGGCTTCTTCAACCTTCTTAGGGTTCCCTCCGTGGAGATGGTAGATTGGGGTGGACATTTCTGTTCATCCCCAGTCACTGCTTCAGATTGAGGTGAGCACTTCTGTCCAACCTCGGGATTGGTTTCTGTTGTTTCTGTTGTTTCATTCATGTGTGTTCCCACGAGTAACAAGGGAACAGTTGGTCACCTCTAGGAGAGCCCCGCATTACCAGAGGTAGGCTGATTATAATGAGATTCCGCCCTGTTCCCCAGGGTGATCGTTAGTGACCGCATATCACCCTGCGGCCATTTAGCTGTTGGCACGATTTCTTATACCTTAGCTTGAGTAGCCTGGTCCACGGTGGAATGTTTTGCAAGGGCTTTTGGGAGTTTTAGTTGTTAATAACTCAGGTAAGATTTGTTATTACAGGTAACTGATAGTAAACATTGTATATTTAGGTACTTGTTTTGACAAAATATATCAGTTTACTTGAGAATGGTTCAACAAACCGAAACGGGTGGTAACAAATGAAAAACTTAATAGAAATCAGATAAAAGTTATTTTCATTATCCTATATTCAATATGAATTTCTACAAAATAAATAGTTCATCAATCGAACAAATCTTACTTGATATCACCAATTGTTAAATGTATATTCAACAAATACAAAACACTTCATGAATTCCCCTCTGCATCATTACCAGTAAAGTTATAAATCAATTTCAAATTTTATTGACGTTGCTATTTTATTTCCTTGACTATCTTCGCGTTCAAACTAAAGAAACATGTTTTCGCCTTACTCAATTCGAATACGGAATTTGTGCCATACTTTCACTGCTGCTTGTAATATTTAGTTTTGTTCCTTAGAATATCATTTGTAATATACAGTGCGGTCCATATGTATGGAATACATTCATTTTTAGCGTTATTATGTACTTTGTAAAAAAACCTGAAACAGGTCGATTTTTATTCTTAATTTGACAATTTGCAGTATTAAAATATCATCCCCCTCCAGCACCTCTTCTGAATTATAAGCAACCCCTCAAATAGCAAAGGGGGTCGTGTGGCACCTTGTTGAAAAGGGATTTCAGTCAGACTCTGTTCAGCAATATAAAGTTTTTTGAGTTTGGTGCAATCATTACTGAGAAAATTAATTTCTACAATTAAATTAAATGTTGAAAATGACCACCATTATTCATTTCTTGACAATAACCTGATCTATTAAACAGACCATCCCTATAACACGCTCTTTACTAATCTTGAATCCTAGAAAAAATCTTTGAAAATACTAAAATATTAGACAAAAAGCCAAATAAACAATTTATATGAATCAAGTAGGCTGCTGTCATTTAGGTATTTAAAGTTACTAAAAGTCGTCAGTATAATATTTGTGAGCGTATTAAATTTAATTACTGCTCATTTGTCCGAAACTCAAAGAATAGACATTTCAATTATGATTGGTTGTGGAAATAAAAGGTTTGTGAAATTTTTAATAATAAATACCCTGGTCAACACGTGTCGCAGTCTATAGTTAACAAAATTTTAAAAAAGTTTAGTGAAACGGGACATATACAAAATTTTGGAAAACCAGGTAGAAATGTTCAATTTACTGCTGAAAAGAAGTTAGATGTACTTCTAAAGATTGAGGAAAATCCGCAAAAGACAACTCGAGAACTTGCCGCCGACAATGATGTAAGTAAATCATCTATTTTGAGAGTTTTGCATAAAGAAAAATACCACCTTTACAAAGTTCAGTTGGTTCAGGAGTTAAATGAAGATGATCCTGATAGAAGGCAAGAATTCTGTGAATTGATGATGGACGAAATGAACGCAAATTTGCAGTTCATAAACAAAATATTGTTTTCTGATGAAGCAGCGTTTCATTTAAACGGAACAGTGAACAGACAGAACTGTAGATATTGGAGCAGAGAAAATACTCATTGAATGTGTGCGAGTCACACTCAATATCCTAAAGAAGTTAACGTTTGGGCTGGTATCATTAACAATGAAATTATTGGTCCTTATTTTTTCGAGGGTACTGTTAATGGTGAGGTTTATCTAGATTTTTTGATTAAATTTTTAGTGCCTACATCACAAATACATTTTCCTGATGTTAATCATCCAAATGAGATATATCGTACTATTTACTACCAACAAGACGGAGCTCCAGCGCATTTTGCACGTACAGTTAGAAATTATTTATACGAGGTTTTTCCCAATAGGTGGATTGGAAGACGTAGAACGATCGAATAGCCGGCTAGATCCCCCGATTTGACTCCTCTCGATCACTTGTTATAGGGTTATTCAAAATCTAAAATATATTTCAATAGACCAAACAATATTTCTGATTAAAAAGTTAAGATAACGGAATAAATTAACAAAATAACCCCCGAGGTCATACAAAATATTGTATGAGAATTCCAAAATCGCCTTCTTTATTGTAAAAAAGTTAATGGTGATTATTTTGAACATTTAATTTAATTATAAAGTACATTGAAAAATGCATTCTAAATATTATGTGGCATTATTATCTTCATTCTACGTAAAGTTTTGTGATACCTAGAAACATTATCAAAATTTTACATCCTAAAAATAAATTTTCCCAGTTATGATTGCCCCAAACTCAAAAACTTTATATTGTTGAACAGAGGACTGAAATTCCTTTCCAATAAGGTACCACACGACCCCCTTTGCTATTTAAAATTTTAGAGAGGGTGCTTACAATTCAGAAGGCTGGAGGGGATAATATTTTCATACTGTAAATTGTCAATTCAAGAATAAAAATCGATATGTTTCAGGTTTTTTTCACATAGTACATAATAACGCTAAAAATGAATTTATTCCATACATATGAACCGCACTGTATATGTGAATACTTTATTTGAGTTCGTCTCGTGTGTATTCCTATGAAACTGAATAAATAAATGAGTAAATAAATGATCATTCACTGAGTTACAAATGTCAAAATTCTCATACAATATCGGCTCCAGTAAACCCTAAATTCACAACATCACTTTCAGAATAAACTTCCCTATACACAGACCAAGCCCCGCACTCGATTCAATTCAATATATCACACACACATAAATGTCTTTCATAAACTTCCGCTGAAATTCTGTAAGCTGAAGTTCGCCTGAAAATTAGTTATAAGCTTTATGTGGCATAGAAACCGGGTTATTGGGAACTATGAGAAAAGTCGGAACTGGAATGGTGTGCAATGTCTCAGATTTAATCGCATTTAACTACTGAAATTTCCTGAAGGATACTGCCAAAGGAAACCGTCGTCTACGAAGTGACCTGAAATGGCAGAAATAACCTACATCTTGAGTTGTGTGAGCGAATAAATAAAAAATTACGGCAATAGACTCGATATTGAATTATCTTTTATCGGTACTATTCAAAGGTTATAAAAATTTGTTAGTTATCAAAAATTCCAACACCACTATTTCAGCCTCAAAGGTTTGCCTCTCAATGTTTCATTTTGTTCTCTAGTCAGTGTGATTCAGTGATTCATTTATGGAATTCAACAGAATTGTCCCAACAATTTTTCTGATATACTCGTATATCCTGTGTTATTAGTTGAATCCTCTTTGATGCCTGTGAATCTCCATGTTGAGTTTCTGAGACAAAGGTAATTGAATTTCAAAGAGATTTCGATGTCAGTTTTCTGTGGAATCAAAGTTGATCTTATTACGCTTACTTACAATAAATTTCGAAAAAACTTTCTTGTGCCATTTTCTTCGTATAAGCACGAGTTATCAACTCACAATTCACTATAAATAGAAGACTATAGAGTAGTAACAAACATCGGTTCAGAAAGAAGCTTGAAATATCTAGAAATAATAATTGATAGCTATCTAAAACGGGATTCCCACTTAGAATATCTTGTTAACAGGTTGAGATCCATACTTTACCGTTTCTTAATAGAATAGAACCAGCCGATATTTGATGAAAATCCATCATTCTTTCACTCAACCACGTTTGAAAATAAAAGGAACATTACAAAAAATTAATTGCCGTTTCAGTACAATAATGAAAATGAAATACAAATGTTTATGTTTGGATCACTCTTGACTGAGCAATTCAATTTTAAATAGCGAAAGTGACAAATTTTTCAAAGATTCACTGAATGAATTATACATTGTTACAGCGTGATACGTGAAGGATCATAGATAGTGATGTTATGATTCGAAATATCAAAATTATTTTTGAATCTAAGGTTTCTTGAATGTATCTGATGTCTAGGAAGGAGTTTCTTTACCAAATAGGTGGGCTGTTGTTTTTTTATCAGAGTGTTAATGAAAGAGGCGAAATGGAATTCTCTTCTATTTTGCATTTTTAACCAATTTAATTCATTGATTGAAGGGGTCATAAGATCTCTGTAATTCAAACTGAATATTAGTCTAATGCAAGCGTTCCGTACTTTCTGAATTCTTGCAGAGGTTATGGAATCGATACAGGTACCATAGATTAGCTTGCAATAATGGAACATAGATAGAATCAGTGCATCTTGAAGGGTAGTTTTGAGTGACCAGAAAAGAGAAAGAGTGAGAGTGACCTTTTCATTATTGGGTTATACTGTAGTGGGCTTTACCAAAACCACAACACGTGTTTCACTATACAATACCTTTTTCAAGCCTAAAAATATTATTTTACGCTTTTGTAAAACCCTTCATATTAAAAATCATGCAATAAACTGTAATATTATTTTTTTTTTAACTTTTCTACAAAACGAAGAATATTCTTGGATTTGAGGATCGAATAACATTATATAAAAGTCTAGTATTACCTCATTTGTACTACGTGATACTTGCTTGGGGTGAAATTCTCCAAACCCATATGCAACCGTAAGATAACCTTCTAAAACGATTTTTCAAAGCGATTCTCCGTAAACCTAGTACGTATTCATTTGTAGTGAACTTCAACTTTTTGACATGAGACAAAAATACGTTTTCAATGTATGTGATACATCATACACCTATCGATATTCCTTCAAGCCGAGAAACACCAGGACCAATAACTTGTGTCATGTTCCACATATGAAAAAAACAATACTTCAAAGTAGTGTAACTTCTCTGGGACAAGTTATTCAAAATTAATTCATTACCACAAAATATTTCAACACTGGAATCTTTGAGAAAGTTTAAACTTTTGTTAAAAAATTATATATTGACAAACAGAACTTCTGTGAAAACTGATGTAATTGACACAAAAAATAATTGAGAAATGCTTCTTGTGATATGTATTTTATTTATAATAATAGTAAAATCAAATATAATAACAATTATTTTTCATACATTTGACATATCGCTTGTAATTTCGACTCAACACTGTACTGTTCATTTCAACTTTTAAAATAAGTTGTGTTCTATTTTGAAAAGAAAATTATTATAACTGTTATAATCAATGAAAGTCTATATACAATGTAAATAAATATCTTCTGATGTTTATTTCTCTCTTGTTAATATTTCCATTTGTTGTTATCATTTTTGAATTGTTTATACTGAAATATGCCTGTTTTTGATATTTTGTTACTATATTCTTCTACCCTGTTTGTTCTAAGTTGATATTTCAACTATACGTCTATTTTGTGAAATATCCGATTATGATTAAGCGTACCTTAGTGTTCGATTATATATGTATTTAATATCTTTTCTTCCATACAGTGTTCAAAAACTACTCGTGAGTCTCTGGCACTCATGACTATATTGCCAACGTTCGGTTGATCTGTTTTTCGCTTGATGATGGGTTTCCATACGTTGCGTA
>WOGP01010111.1:0-10443 GCA_015342065.1 Leptinotarsa undecemlineata
GGAGATATCAAAAGTTGCTTGAAGAGATGAACAAAAAAAATCCCATTTGATGCGGACTTTATGTGTGACACTGTATATGACCAATAAAAACGAAACAGGTTATATAGATTTCCACTGCCCAAAAGTGAATTAGATTTGAAGTTCTGATACAAAGAAAATAATAAATAACTTATAAAAATGATAGATGAATTTGAATTTGACTATTGAGATATGAATAGTAAAATTATAAATTTCATAATTCTTACGGAAATAAGTATAATAATAAATGTCCAACTTGAATGGGGACCTTCAGAGTAAACAACCACCCCTAAATGACATCAGACAAGCTTGAGTTCACGAAAACCAAAACATTGAAATACATGGCAGAAGCTACTAGACGAAAACAAAAATATTTGGACATACTACGATAAGTAGTTAACAATCAAAAACAAAAATAGTTGAAACAAACATTAAATACAATATATCATGTACAGCGAAAATTTGACCCAACTCAAAATTGATCGTGTCATAAAACATTTTAAAGAACACATAATTTTTTTCAATTGAAAATATTGACAATATAAGTTTTTGTGAAAAATTTTTTGCTTTTCTGCTTCTCCAGTTTGATACAAAAACCGAGGATAACTTCCGAAGAAAGGAAGAAAGCAATTAACATCAAAATAAACTCTTCACCGAGATGTATAGATCATGCATGAAGATTTCTTCAATACATAACTTTTTGCTTTTTTGCTTCTCCAGTTTGATACAAAAACCGAGGATAACTTTCGAAGAAAGGAAGAAAGCAATTAACATCAAAATAAACTCTTCACCGAGATGTATAGATCATGCATGAAGATTTCTTCAATACATAAACTGGCAGAATAAATCTTTTCGAAACGAACACATTAATTTTGGAAATCACTTTTTCCCATTCATTTTGAATATTTGTTATGGAATTGAAACAGATATCATTTACAGAAATGCTACACAATGGAATATATGAAAGATCACTGATAAAAGGGGGCCATCAACTCTTTTTTTTCAATTGAATTCGATTAATTCAGGAGTTACTGATGTTTGAATTTGGGACTACGCATTTCTTAACTCCGTCAACCCATGTCAGCTTTTTTAAATGAATTTTCACTGGAAAGAGGGATATATTATTAACATCTTCTGCAATGGATAAGTGTTAATTTCAAGGACATCAAACGGTAGCATTTTATGTTAACCTATTTTCGGAGAGGAAATGTTTGGGTTTCTATTTCTCCATCTCGATACAGAAAAAAGTGGGAATCTTCCGAAGAAAGGAAGAAAATAATTAATTTTATAAGAAGTAACTGCATACATAGATGTGTAGAACATGCAAAGAACTAACTTTCAGACACAAACTGAAAAAAACCCTCTCGAAACGGCTTCTTTCATATGAACATAAACATTCACAGGATTGCTACATAATATAGTGAACAAAAGAGGTAAAATTTTATTTACATGGAACACTGTCATCCTCACTGGTAGGAATGTGATGTTGTGCCGTATCAGCTCTACGGTATCAAATCTAGATAAAATTATTAAAAACTACTCAATTCATTCATAAAATTACGACTTCATGTCACGGAATGAGTTTGATATGCTCATGTCATCGATGACAGTACGTGGTGACATTCATTCGCTTATTTGAATAAATCCCAATCATAGGAATCTAGCTTGTTTAAATTAAAAGGGGTATATTTTTAGGACAGATTAATTTCTGGAAAAGAAGAATTTTGGCTCTCTACTTCTTCATCTTGATACAAACAAGTGGGAATCTTCCATAAAAAGGAAGTAAACAATATTTTCAAAAAATAACTATACAAAGATGTGTAGACATTCACAGGATTCCTACACAATATAGTAAATGAAAGAGAGAAAATTTCACTTACATGGAACACTGTCATCCTCACTGGTAGACATCGATGTTTCGCCGTAAGACACTTTTGCCTTAGGGCTCTTTAGTACCAATCTGGATAACATTGTAAGAAAAACACTCAATTAATTAATAAAATTACAACTTTATGTAACGGAATGAGTTTGATCTGTTCTTGTGAGTTATGACAGTACCTGATGACATTCATTCGCTTATTTGAATGAATCCCAGCCACAGTAATTTTTTTTTTATTTGAAGAGAATATTTTCAGATTTTTAGGTAAGAAAGGTATTGACTTTCTACTTCTCCATTTCGAAAAATTGAGGATCCTTCTTTCCAAAGTGTTCATTCAAAAGTATTTGTTTCGAAAATTTTTGTCTTTCGTGTAATTCAATGTTTATATAAAAGTAGCTGTTTCGAGAGGGCTTTTCCTTTCAGTTTGAATCTGAAAGTTACTTCTTTGTATAGAGTTATATTTTGAAATTGTTGTAGAAAGCCAAAAATTTCCTTTGCGAAGAATAAAAAACGACTTAAAAGTAGTAAAAACGACTTTAAAAAAATAAAAATATGTTTTCATTATTATTAACTTGTCATTGTGACCAGTTGTTTATTGGTAACATGTGACAATTTTCTTTTTTCAATTATAAAATATTTTCTTCTCCATAATTTTGAATAATTAGCTGATGATGAACCTATATAGGTTCGAAACACAGACTGATTGATGGTTTTACCGTTCTTACATCTGAGGGTGATAATGAATTGTGGAGACGATTTTGAGTGGTTATTCTTCGCAAATCTACTAGACTCCACTTTGAGATAGAATGGACTTCTACCACTTTCGTTTTCCAAAAATCTCTAAAATATACCCCTTTCAATTATTATATTTACAATACCTTATTGTTAGTAACTGCTTTCTTAGAAGGTATACATATTGTATTCTCAACTGATTGCTTCCTTATCGAATTCCACTTTAACGAAAAACTAACATTTATTTGCCAGGTTACTTACATAACAACAACTATTATCTCATTTCCTTATCGGGGTTGACTTTTTTCGAGATGACTGCATCATTATTTCATCACGAAATATGCTTTAAACTGATACTTGTCAAGAAGTTTGTGAACGTTCTTAAGTTTTACACACATAAAGCCCTGAAAAAATTATACAATTTGGACCATGTTATGAAATAAATCCGGTCAATTAACCATTATAATTTTCAAATTTCAACTCGTATCGGGTACCAATCTCATTTTTAAACTATTTTATCATTTCACAAATGATATATCAATTATTTTTTATGATAATGGAAATATTAGAGTTTCAGAATCAATCCATAAAAAGTTCCACGAGTGGGATGATAAAAGTGAAAATATATTCGTCATATTTATACATCGAAAAAATACATTTCACTGGAATTCCTGCACTTCGGTATATCTTTGATTTCCAACAAACACGAGAGCAGTTCTCTAGATGCATGCCTATCTTTCATTTCCACGAAGTCCTTTGTGAATCACCTGGGTGTCATGGTGTTATTCGGTATTTCGTTCATTTCTAACAGCTAATGGCCGTTAGCCACTAACCTCCACAATGTATTAGTAGTTTCTTGTCTAACAAGGATGGGTCGTCGACCGAAATGTAGACTACCATTTTTAAGAGCCGTTATTTGGTTATTGAGGATGGCCAGTGAGGTATTCGTAATTGTATCCATCGGCTTCTAGAAGGCCAGTCCAGCGACGTCGATAATCCTATTTATTGTTTGAAAGGTCATGATATCATGAAAATTATAGTATTTATTTTCATGAAAAGAGAAATAAAATTTCTGTGTTTTTTACCACTTTTAATTGTAACTAACTGCAGTGACTGCAGTTTATTGTGTAAGTTTGAGAATGTCCATATAGGACGAAACGGTAGTAACGTTAGTTACAATTAAAAGTGGTAAAAACATAGAAATTTTTATTTCTCTTTTCATTATGATCTCCTACCACATAGTAACGGCTACATCCATCAATTTATTTATTTTCATATTTCTTTTTTACACACTCCCTTTTATTTTGAGAACTCATCATAGAGCTAATTTGAGATTTTCAATGAGATTAAGAATAATTTATCTTTAGAATCCATTTTGAATTTTTCAATATTTCTAGTATCTGGATGAAATTCTGAACACGATTCGCGTAATTGAAAAATCAGACATCTTACATACATTCAAGACTTTAGGAGATGTTTTTTTCATGAGATGAAGATACCAACTTGGTTGGTGAAACTTGGGTCGAAAAGAGTATTGTATGTTTGTTGATTGGGAAAACTGCCTGTTTATGGATTGATTCTACACCAGGGGTTTCAGTTTTACTTTTTGATAATGATGACCTTTGATAAAATTCATTGAAATAAAGCATGTTCACAACTATTAATTTTAATTAAGAAGTAGGTAGAAGATCGTCTTTCTACCTAAAGGCAACACAAAACAAAAAAGTAACCATAATTTTCGAAATAATTTACTATGTAGAACAAGGCAATTGAAGCTTTTTTCATTACGCCTGCTGCATCGGTTTGTCAGGTCGCTTGAATTATTTTCTCTTGCAATAAGATGATTATCCAATTGTAAAATACAAAAGGCAATTACAATGTGCACGAAATTCATCAATAAACTAACGTATGTATTTGATAAGGTTTAGTATGGTAGGAATTACACGTTAAAAGGTAAGACCTCGTTAGTTCTTAGCTCGTACAAGTTTCGGCTTTTGAGAGTTGTCGTTCGTAGGGGGGCGACAGCTGGTTAACGAAAAACATATTTTTTAACAGGCAGTATGGTATCTGTCTAAATAGCTTTCCAAAATAAACATATGCCGTCTTGGATTTTTTGTAGACCTTCAAAAAATAACAGTATGCAGCGTTTTCGATGAAACTTTGGAGGATAGCACCATCGCCCCGACTTCGTACATAATATTCCAAATTATTCCAAATAATTCACACAGAATATTGAGCAAATCTATATATGAACCTTCCTTTTGAATCAGTCAGTCCATTGATATGAAAATCCATTCGGAAGCGTTTGGTTTATCGCGTTCAGACAGACAAACATTGCGGCGTATTTTAATTTATAATATGTAGTGATCATTTTCCCCATCAGAGTTGATATTCTTCAAAATGGTTGCCACATGACATCATTATCAAGTAATATACTCGCAACTGATTTTTCACAAGGATTTTGGTAAATATCTAGTAAGTTTTACAGAGGTCGAGCCTTTCTATTATTTTGAATGTTGGATATGCTGCAAAAATTGTCGAAAATACAGGGTGGAAAAACGAAAATGAGCGGAGCCATTATAAGGAATTACGTCAACGTTTTAGAAGAACCCTGCCATTTCTACCTCGAAACGAAAGTGAAAAAAAAAAATACATTTGAAAATTATTATTTATTTATGTGCTCAGGTTAGGTTAGGTGAGGTTCAAAGTGAGTGGGTCTATTCGACCCTTCACCGCAACCCGTAAGGATTTATTGTGGCTCACACCTAATCACACTTGACCAAATAAACCCAGCTTCTTAACGAAGCTGATTAGTTTGTATGGTGAGTTGTCTTTCAGGTCACATGGTAAGAGTACGGCTCTGCCGAACTCTAAAGACCTAATTCCATCCCCAGCGGGGCAGGAACAAAGTATATGCTCTGCTGTTTCTTCATTTTCCGAACAAAGGCGACACACACTGTTTTCCGACAGCCCAAATCTCTGTATATGATGATTCAAATGACAGTTACCTATAAGAAAGCCTGTTAGACATTGTAGTTCATCCCTACTGTAGTCCAACAACTGTATGATATCAACCTTCGAAGGGTGTTCAATCTGATAATGTCATCACTGATGGCCAGACAAGCCTGTCTCTGTAAGCCAGAGAGCTGTAAAGCCTTCGACCACCAGGCAACTGTACCATAAGTTTTACCACAAATCTTTCGACATGTTCACAGGTACTTACTAACTACTCAATTGATACAATGTAAAAACCAGTAACCACCTGCGTTCATACGATAAAAATGTTTCTTTCAAACGTTCCCGTACGTTTCAGATACTTTTCGGTACGATTCGACAATTTTTTGTTGCAATCACGACGGATGTCTCCTGTCGATTTCACTCTTCAAGTTTCTATAGAAAAATAAATAAAAAAATAATGAATCTGGTGACCATGAATGATAGATTTACTACACTATGATGAATGACATATGAAATTCCAACCGGATGGTGCTTTTCACCATTATGCATTGATTGTTCGTCATTATTTAGACTCACACAGCACTGTATTGAATGGCATCAACGATCAGCAGATTTGTTGTCCCTTGATTTTCTTCTATGGTGAAACTTAAAATTGAAATTTTTCCAAGTCAGTTCGTGACTCAACCCCACTTTGTAGGGATGGTAGTCATCATTTTTTATACTTTGTGGACTTATGATGAGTGAAATTTATATTATTTTTGAGGTAATTATATTATTTTTCCAATTTCGTGATAAAAAATGGATGCAAATAGAAAGAAAATTTCAACATATCAAAAATATTTTTTTGTGATCCTGATATGTTGAAGTAATTTATTCAAAAAAATCATGTTTCATCGATATTTTTCCGTATGTTACTACGACAATATACCGAGTGTAAAACGATTCAGGTTCGTCCCTATAATTTTTTGTCTCTATTATCGTTATCAGTATAGAGTTTAAATAGTTCAATTGGTGTTACTGTTCGTATTGTTTGGATTAAACATATTTTTTAGCACTTTTAGTTTCACAAATATTTACCCCAACTTTGAAATTTCAAATGAAACACCCAGTATGTGTCGTTGAGAAGAACATTTCATTTACAAACATCCAATTTTGGTGGAAAAATATTTTGATGTGCTCTTTTATGTAAGAGAATGTTTAGGGGAATATGATCACTGAAAACTATTTGACTTGCTTTCATGATCTATGTGGAAATCACATCAGTACTTCTTGTGATACTATTTGAATCACCAAAATTTTACATTCATGACAAGAGAAACAGAAAAAATATAGGTGAGATCTGAATCTGCTAAAGTATTTTTTCCGTTACTGATCCACGAGGTCCTACCTTTTAACGTGCGATTCCCGGGATGATTTACAAACGGTATACTGACATTTCCGTTGGTATAGTTTTATATGACAAAATTCAGATAATGGATAATGAAAAATGACACAATGAAAAGAAAACTCTTTGTTACGTGTCAACCATTCGGTAAAATTCACACCTTGGCCAGGACAATAACGTGAGAGTGAAATATAAAAAGGCAAAAACGGAAAAAAAAGACATAAAATAATAAAAGTTATCAAAGTAACAGACCAGCTATCAACTGCACCCCTACAAACAGACCCAATTTATAAATTATTCATATAGATATGATATATTATAATATTTCAAGATATGTTTTGATTGCTTCTCAAAATTAATATTATAAAGAGAAAAAATTTCATTGTTTGTACATTTGTTTGTTAAAGATACAGTGAAAAACTAGTTCACATATAGAAAGCTACTTTATTAGTGAGTATTATGGACTGAATTTGATAAAAAAAAGAAATTTGCGAAAATTTTTTTACGTAAGCTACAGAGAGTACAGAGCACGCTTACCCATGTACCTTAAAAAATATTTTACTGCGTCGTTCATGACAGCATATGCATCCCTGGAGATTTGACCTGCCATTGTACACGTCTAGTGTAAGTTCATAACGGGAAATTTCAAACTGAAAATAAAATGGATTCCTTTTCAATAGGCATTGGAGATTTGAATAACGATTAGTACACAAAAAATGTGGATTTAATTACAGGTTTCGAAAGTGTTATAAGTTGAATTTACCTTCCGGTGATAACAGTTAAATATTTCAGAAGATAGCATTTTAGGTGTTACATGATGTTTTGACTTAGGCATTTGAAGTTTTGTTTATAGTTTATAGAAATGACAAAAGGAAGAATGGTCAATGGTGGTCAAAGTATTTGTTCATTAGGTACAGTGGACCGCTTCAGTATGAGTTAATTTACTTTTTGTACAGTTTTCAAATCGTTATTTTCATTTTTGGGTTTAAAATTTTCTGAATTCGATTTTTTCCTCGACCACTTTGATCCAATATTTTTCATTTTTCTGAAGCAAGACATTTCAAGACTTGAACTTTTCTCTTTCTTGATAGTGTCATAGTTATTTTTGTTTTTTCTTTCTGTATTGAACAACACATATAACTTGAATTTTTATTGTTTTTCATTTCAGACAATGAAATTACGAACCTTCACCATTTACCATTGTAACATAATATTTTGTTTAGCTTTGTTTGATTTCTCGTTATTTTGTAATGAGACGTATCGTTAATTCTGTCACATTTAGGAATTCATGAAATATGTCGTTCACATTTTAGAATGCTCTTTTTTAAATAGTTTTCACGAATTCCTGAAAAATACTTACTTTTTTCTAATAAAAACTAAATCAATGTCTTGTCTACTTGAAAATTATATTTCACATTCATAGAACGCAAATTATTTTGAAAATTTCAAAACAGTATTATGAACAACTTCAGTTACATCTGATATTGCCTGCGTTAATGGAGGTTATTTCTAGATTTCAAATTATATGTTATCAAAACCATCGCGGCTCATGTACATCTTTGAATCGATTTCGAATTGTTTATACCCTGACAGTATATGTTTTAACGTTGGACTTATGATTTATTTATGATTTAATGATTTGATATTGGTTCAATGTTATACATGAATCTGTTTTATACCTCATCATTATTTTTTTGATATTTCCTACTGTGAACTTTCCGATGTTTTTTCGAAATTCAATTCGGAATTTGACTCACAATTCAGAATTATGTGAATTGTGCATAATGTCAGGTTTGGTTAAGAGTTTAGGTTGGTTTATAATAAAGAAAACTTCTAAATTCTGAGTTTAAAATCGTGACACGGAAGTATTTCTTTATTCTTTAACAAATAATTGATGCATCCCTCATGTATTTCAAACTCTGTTTTTCTACAATTTGAACTTGATTTGCCTTCTAACTCGAATAACTCGAACATTAAAAAAACCGTACTACAAACATAATTTATTATCTTCATTGATAATGAATTATCAATTCTTATAAAAAATTACCCCAAAGTTCTATTTTCAGATTAACAATAATATTAATAAAAACAATTCTCAGTAACTGAAACTCCCTTTTTGAGAAAAATTGGATCTTAGAAAAATAACGATCCATTCGTCTACCTGGATTCCGTTATCAGGCGGGTTTGAGTATTTGTCATTTTCAGATTTGTTATTCCAGTTCTCATAGCTTGATATCAAAATACTTTAAAAAGTGTAACATATGTCTTTTCTCAATTACTATAGATAGTGAGATCAATTTTGTCCTCTTCTAACCACTGAAGGCAAGTTTCAACTGTCGCGATACATTTGTTGAATAGTCTGAATAGAATTTATTCAAATCACAAAATTTTTAAATTTCCGAGGACTGATTTTCAAGTATTGATTCCATATAAATATTTCATATAGCTGCGCCAATGAGTGCCTGATGCTTCGATTAGTTCAGAGCATTTTATGTGACTTTGGCAGTGACTTCGATGAGTGCTACGTTACGGGAAACGTAAACACTTCCTATTCCATGTTCTTAGTTTCCCAATCAAATTTTATATGACATGGCAATGCCAACATTTTGTAGACTTCCTAATGGCCAGAATTAGTGCGAATAGACCCGTGACCTCATGGGCCTACAATTTTGGAATTGCATTTTATATCTATTGCTTACCAACATAGAAAAGATGTTTCTACATAAATCTGAATAATCTTGGATGAGGTGACAAAAAATAATGGAAGGAGCCCACTGTGTCAATAGTTATCCAGCTGGTCTTCAAAAAGTGATGGAATCTAAAAGTAATGATGGTGTACAAACACAATTAAAGTTAGTAGGAAAAATATGAAAAGGAATCCGTGGATTACTGATAGTATACTAAAGTCTATTGAAGAGAAACCCAATCTTCATATAACAATGAAAAGCAACCCAACAGAAATAAATAAAATAAAATATAAACAGTACAAAAATAGACTAAAAAAATAATAGAGGAAGCCGAAATAAATTTTTATCGAAATAAAATTGAAAATAATAAAGGAGAATCCTCTAAACTGTGGAAAACTATTAATGAAATGAGAAATAAGTAAAGTAACGAGAATACAATCAAAGAAATTCCATCTAATGATGGTTCTATGATTACTGACCAGAAAAGAATCGCTAACAAATTTGTATAGCGCTAGCACTATAGCGAAATTGGTAAAGTCTTGGCGGATGAAATACAACAAAGACCAAATTATATAAAAAATAAACCAAAAACCAAAATTATGAATTCTTTTTCCTAGAAAAAACTGATGAATGTGAATTCTTGCAAATTATTCAGAACTTGAAGAACTATAAATCCCCCGGAATTGACACTCTTAGACGTGAAACTATTGAACTAATAGCAAAAGAACCAGCAATTCCATTGACATACATAATAAACTGATCATTCAGTAGTGGAATATGTGAAT
>WOGP01010112.1:0-10443 GCA_015342065.1 Leptinotarsa undecemlineata
ATAATTGTGCCTTTTTTTCACTAGTAGGAAAAGATGTACGAGATGATCCATTGAGGAAAGATGATCCTTTTATATTGCAACGAAACTAGTAGTGCCATCTAGTTGTGTTTATTGGTAAAATATAGTCTTCAATATTCCCCCGCCAAAGTCAATCGTAATGGCGTCTTGAGTGACAGTTAAATTTTTTGAGGAAAAATACAAAAATTATGTGACTTTAATCTAAGGTAAGCTTGACTTTAAGATTATGTTTAATGTGTTCTACGTACTTTAGTGTCGTGGATGATGTGTTAGTTAGTTTTGTATATTACTCACTCTGTTTTCATTATTTAACAGCATGGACACAGTTGAAACCACATAGGTTATCGATCATTGAATGAAAAAAGGTTGTGTTGGGGCAAGATGATCATGTTACCGGTGTACAAGACGATCCGTGTGGATCATCTTGTACAACCTGTTAACATAATCATATCTACTACTACAGGGACATTTTTCAACCATTTGTGTTATTATGTATTTGCATTAATTTTCACTAATAAATATGTCTTAATTAAATGAAACTGACATTATCACCTAAATAGTAGAAGTTTTCAAATAATAAAATATAATTTAATCTTGTTTCAGATTATGCCTCGTAATTATAAAAGAAAAACTAATCCCGGATCTTGGTTGGAAGACTCCATGATTAAAGCGCTGGATGCTATAAAAATGGCATGGCATTTAGAACAGCAAGTAAACAAATTCCGAGTACTTGTTATGTCGCTAAAACGGCGGGCTAAAGGCAAAAATGAAGTGGCTCTCGGTGGAATTAAATATTTAGGTGAGAAAAACAGTTTTTACGGCAGAACAGGAAAATGAGTTCGTGAAACATATTAAAGATATGGAGATGACGATGTACGGATTAACAGGACAAGATGTGGCGTATCAACTTGCAGTAAAAAATAATATCACCAATCCTTCAAAAAAAGAAAAAGCAGGATATAATTGTTTGAGAGGATTCCGTCAGCGGCATCCAGATATGGTCGTTCGTGCACCTGAATCCACTGCTCGAGCACGGGCCTTTAATAAACCAGTGGTTGATATGTTTTATTCCACATATTCAAGAGACAAAAAACCATGCTTGCCACCGTATCTATAACGTTGACGAAACTAGCATTTCTACGGTACCTACCAAAAATACAAAGGTGTTTGCAGGAACTGGACGTAAACAAGTAGCTCTAGTAACATCAGCTGAAATTACAACAGCTGTAATATGTATGTTTGTTTCTGGAACTTTTGTACCACCTATTTTTTTATTTTTCGAAGAGTTCGTATGAAGGTGGAACTAATAGATGGCGCACTACCAGGCTCCGCATGGACATGTAATTCATCTTGATGGATAAATTTGGAAGTTTTTACCAAATGGTTTGACCATTTTATAAGCTACACGACTACCCACTGCAGATGACCCAGTACTGTTTAATTTCAGTTGGCCACCTTTCACACACAAAAAATTTGGAATTAATATTGAAAGCTTGAGAAAACCACGTCACTATTGTCTGCTTGCCTCTACACTGCACCCATAAACTGCATCCTTTAGATGTCGGTTTGATGTATCCTTTAAGTATATACCACAATCAGTCACTCGAAAAATGGATGAACAACAATCCTGTTAGGCCAGTAACTGCATTTCAGATTTTTGGAGAGGCTTATATAAGAGCAGCGGTCCCATTAAATGCCATCAATGGGTTTGCCAAAATACTGGATATTCCCCGTCAACCCGGATGTGTTTTTGTCGCTACATCAACAACCAAAATGGAGTTTAATGAAGCCTCTAGTGTAATAGAAACGCCTACAACGGTTTCAAACATGCAACTACCAGCAACGGATCCCTCTCCAGAACCAGAAACCTCCACTTCACACGCCTTCGTAGATTTGCAGAATAAAATACCGTCATTAACTCCCATAAGTGATTAAAATTTGTCAATTCGGAGTCCTTTGTCGTCATTGCCATCTACGAGCTACGCAAGCACCTCAAGTGTATCGCCATCCATTCTGGAAGATAGCCAATGTGAACCTTTTAATGTTGCAACAGCTCAAATTCATCCTTTGACCAAAATTGTCGGTAAAAGAAGCCATCTTGAAAGAAAACGAATAGACACGCCAATCTTAACTAGCACGCCATACAAAAATTATTTAGAGGAGAAAGAAATAAAAAGACAGATGAAGAAAATAGAACCAATAAAACAAAATAAAATGTGAAGAAAAAACATCCTAAAAAGAAACAGTAAGGGAGTAGTGTAGGCAAAGAAATGTTAAATAAAAGGAAAAATATTGTATCACATTTGTCTGAAGGAGAAGACGAAGAATATCTTTTCTGTGTGCAAACATTTTCCAAAGATGATAGGGGCGAGGGATGGCTAAAATATTGTAAATGCCAAAGATGGGGCCATGAAGCTTGTGCAGCGATAGATACCGATGATCCTGATGAATTCACATGTGATTGGTGTAAAATTACACCAGGAAAGAGGCGCTTAGCACTATAAAATATTTCATTTGTATTTATTAAAAATAATGAAGACAGTATTTTTTTTTCTTAATGTTGATTTTGAGTAGTGAGATTTATTTTACTAGATTATCTGATTTAGAAGATGAGCTATTCATTTACTTTAGTTAGAAGATTATATAATTTTGTTGAACCACAGATGTCATACAATGTTGTTCTTCCGGTGCTTTCTTACCGGTAGACTTATAGGGACCAGGCAGAAACGGCGTTTACGACTTCATCGAATCCCGATCACACAATGTTCATGGTAACGGAATTGATCTACTGGTAAAAGTGCACTGATTCAAAAGACGCTTATTTCAATTAAAAGTATTCACAACGTAGAGTTCAGTGACAACATGTTGCTACTACACTCAATGGGGAAATAAAATTTTGAAAATCAGAAGAAAAATGCTTTCGATAATGAAAATTTGAGAAAACAGATTTGTAGAGTTTGTGTATACTTATCAGCGGTTCGGAAAATAACACAGAGAAGAATGAGGAAACTATAGGCTATGTTTATTGAGTTTTTGTCAAGTAATAAGATTTTCCAAGAGGCGCATTTGTAATTTTATTTTATTTATTTCTAATAATAATCAACTACTTAAGCTATAATATATCTCTACCATTTTTCGAGTTGAAAAATTAAGTATTTTGAAGTGAATATTTGATTAATGCAGAAGTATCGAGTTATTGGTATTTACACCATTCTTGTGCGTGATTTTCTAGTTAGTTTGTTTGTTTATCTTTTGTGTGTATTATAATTTTATATAAAGCCTCAGTTTTGTTTATGGTATTGATCACTGTTTATAACTTAAAAAAGAATTGTTCACTAATATTACTTGGTTTGAGTGCTGCTTCAATTTCATGTTTTCCTAAAACTCTCGAAATGAAGTTTTCGAATTGATACTCAGGGTATTTTGTCCAACAACATGGAAATTTTTGCCTTTTCGAAACAATTCAGATGGAAATTGTTCATTAAATAAGGGTTTTCTCTCATCCATCACAAAAAACTATTTCTTGAACGTTATAAAAACAATCTGGAATTTTCCGGTGAGGCTCATAAAAAAATAATAAGTTGAAATTCTACAATGAAAAATAATGAAATAATACAATAAAGAAACACTGAGTCGAATGATTTTATAATAAATTCATATTCAAAATATAATTCTTTTGATTGTGATTGTTCAAATAATTATTCAAAGAGGAGGTAAAATTTTTCATACAACTATACCCAATCTATATTCGTATAATTTATGTCCTGTAAAGGCTTGAGAAATGGCACTTAGGTTAATTTCAAAGCTTCTGAAAGTGAAATGAAAGAGTAGATCTTCAACCGCTGAATACCATATTGGATTGATGCAATCAAGAGTCCAGGTAAGGCAGAAACAGGTAGATCTCATCACAGCCTACCGAGATCCAGGTAACTAACACATCCAATAATGGAAACAAGATAATAACTATAAAAACAAAGCGGCTTTTAGCACCGCTAATATATGACCGGCTGTAATTTACTAAAAAACTATTAACAACTCCTTTTCTGCTTATTAGCGATCCCTAACCACCTCACATTTAAGGTAGGGGAGATTGGAGTGTTGACTTCTGGTCTCTAAGGAAATACTATTTTGAATTCTTTTATATGAAGTCCATTCGACTACTGTGAGAAAAATAAATTGTGAATTATAAAGAGAGGTCTGTATAAAATAACCACCATTTGAATTATACAAAAATAAATAAAGACAAAAGTAATTGATTTGTGCAATTTGTTTACTATTAGTGCTGTTTCTTGAAAATTCAGTAGATTCACAGGGGGCCCCGTATTTAAAAATAACTGACCTAATATTCTGAAAATTAGCAGGTGTAAGAATTTTGATTTGCTCTATTGAATGAAAATAATGGTGTTTCCGCATCGCCTTCGATTATTCTGGAAGATTTTAATCTCCAGAATATCACAATGCATCCCGACAGTGTGAATCAAAATTGTATCCTTTTGAACTTTACTGATGTGAATTTTCATTGACTCACTAATTTACTGTGGTCTTTTCCATTTCAGTTCCTATATGAATTCGTCTAATAATACTTTAGATTTAGTTCAAAATAATAATTTTGCAATTATTAATCTTCCACTCGTTCCTGAGGATGAGAGACACAGCACAATAGAATTCAATATTAAATTACTACTTTATCTGCTTCAATCAACTATATATGTCATGAGAAGCCTTCTTATAACTTTAACAAAGCCGACTTTATCTCAATTCGCAGGGAAGTTGGGTCATTTTATTGGGATAGTGTTTCTTAGTGTTTCTTAAATGTGTTTCTTAAATGCATACTGTCATAGATACAATCATAACAAAATATGTACCCATATATGCTAGATATAAATCTGAATTTTTCCATAGGTTCAGTGCACATTTTATAAAGTCTATCAGGGAATAGAAAAAATGTCATTTTTCCGTAAAAATATTGACTACTCAACATTTGAACTTTTGAGAGGCAGGTCAAAATTTCTGATCATCTCTGACTACAACACATATATAAACCAAAAAAAAAAAACCAAAAGTAACTTCCGATCCCAACCGAATCGGGCAGTTTGTAACATCGAAAAATGGCGGTCACTCCACAATCAATTCCATAAATAATACAGACAAAAGGGTAGAAGATATGTGATGTGTTTTAGAGTTTTTAGCTTTTTCATTTAACCCGGCAATTCGAATGATTCAATGTCAATCAGATACTAATAGATTAGCCGACAGCTCTTCATTAGTCCATATTGAATTCATATTAAAAAACTAATGGATTTTCATCAAGTAACGGCCAGTTCTATTCAATTATTGAAGAAAGCCAGTATCGGCTTTTTAACCTTGTGTTATTTTGAGTTACTTATAAAGTTTTTCATTTTAAAATCAAAACATTTGTTATTTCAACCAATGTTTGAAAGAAGTGTTCCCGAGATTCGTCCGACTGAAGACCAATAACATAAGCTACGCTGCATCTGAAGGAAGTAAACATGGAAAAATCAAATGCATAAAAATGGAAAGAAAGATACAGTACAGCAAAAGAGACGTTGCCAATATCTATCTTAAAGTGATACATACACAACTGTTGTGTAAACTCCACTACATTGAATTTCAAGTCCCAGATTCGGATATTCGTGATAAAGTTAATGGTATTACACATAAGAAGTCTTTAACACAGAGAAAGAAATTAGGTGTTTCAATTAGGAGCAAACCACTGAAGAAAAAGACCCAAAGACAGTGAACTATTTTCACAACATAAGTTCTTTGACAAATTTGTCAATCTCACGGACACCAGTTCCACACAACATGAAACTCATCTATCAGGAAAAGGTCTCAATTACAATATTGAACCCAACATAAATTCGACAAATTTAGAAGTTTTGGGAATTGATACAGATATCGCGTTGATGGGGACATGCTACGCCAATAAACGCGAGCTGCTAAAGGCAAAACGGTCATAGCCATGAAGAAAGAGGAGCACGTGGAAAAGACTTTAGACTTTCTAAATGCTGGCATGTACGATAGTGTCAAAAACGATCCCACCCATTTGTATCAGAAAGAAGTCAAGGAAACTTTGAAAAATATTCATTGTATCATGGATGGAAAGGAAAAATTCTGATCGTTAGTCATAAAACCACAACCACCTAAATTGTATTGATTGATTAAATTACACAAAGATAACTACCCGATAAGACCGGTAGTTTCTTTCGTCACAGCTCCGTCAGTTAAAATATCCAAAAAACTCATTGCAATTATTCAAAACCACACCAATTTTAAATCGAAATTCAGTTTGAAGAATTCATACCATTTGACGTTTGACCATTTAACGAACGTTATTGACAATTTACCAAATCTAGGTACTACCTGAATCATCATAAACACACCATACATAATTTACCTAAGTCAGGTAAAGGTATTAGCACACCAAATTACCTGTGGAGCCGTAATATCCGGTATTGGAGATGTATAAACCACTGGGAAAGCTAGCCACTTGCGCTATCGAAACGTCAGGAAGAAATTCCGAAAATCCACGACTTTCAAACCCGAAAAATAATGACACCGAAAACCTCGGTCGCCAAAGCCGTAACCATTTCGCCAGTTCATATCATTAATATACACCCAAATTTCAATTCCTCCCTCAAAGAAAATCCTATGAAATTGTCGATTATAAAAAAGAGTTCAAAAATTAAATCGCGAGTAATTTTCATAATTATAGTTTTCCGCCTCTAAGTCTTCAAAGAAAATAAGTTTGTAAGAATTCTTTGGCAAAGTTATGATCCGTGAAACTTCGAAGAGAAAGCATTGAAATTTCTACTATAATTGGTATTACTTGCGACTGAAGTAAAACATTTGCCGGCAAATGATTAACAATAGGATATGACGGCTGGACAGGAAAAATCTAATTTTTTTCTGGATCAATAACGGATTCATTTATTGGGCACTGATTGACCGATTTCTGTTATTATTCCATATGGAATTTCAGAAATTATAAATAAGAAACTTGGGTGCATCTTTTTTGCTTCAGTTGTGAAGCCATAAATATATCGTGCTCGTCACCAAGTAAGCGGCCCACCGCTGAAATAATCCATACATAAATTATTAGTAAAACATTCAATGTTCTGAAAACCCAATAATATGTTTTTAAAATCACTTACGTCAAGATCAAGAAATTGTAAATTGTTTTTATATTTATCTTCAGAAGAAATCTCGGGAGAAACATTTATGTATCATATTAATTGTGCAATAGACTATAATTAGTGGGTTTGATTTAATAAAATGTATATATTCTTTTTTTCCGAACTTGTTGAAGAAAGCTTGCCTTTTTGAAATAGTTTATTTTTCAAATTTTCTTCAATTATGTTTCTCAGTCAATTATAAGAATACCACTAAACTATATCTTGATGAAATAGCCATGATGGCATCTTTTTTCCACATCTCTTCTTTCCCCTTGATACCTTAGTATACCATGGCGTACCTTTTCAATAATACCTATTTAGCTTGCGATGAAACATTTCATGAACATACTATATTAGCAATATATATCTTGGACGATCTGCTAGGCATTATTTTGAACGTGAAACCTTTCAATCAGGTTTTCATAAAAATACGTAGATGATTTAATTATTGATTTACCAAAATACGAAATTACAATACTAGTCGAAGCATCCTTTGTTCTATAAAAAACTTTTCATAGAAACCCCATTCTGCAAATTTCCAATCCTTCTTTTCATAAACAAAATTCAAATATACTTTTCCAATTATTAACCAATAAGTTATGCAGAATTTTCAAAAAGTTAAATGTAAAAATAGCTTTCAGAACCATATTAACCATTAATAATAACTATTTTCGAAACTTAAAGATAGAACTCCTATTATTATCAATCTTAATTAATCTATTCCATTCCATGTTGAAATTGTGGTAGTGAATATATTGGTTAAACATAAAGAGTAATCAAAGACTGAATCAGTTCAGATGAAAGTGATAGTAGGTTACATCCCGAGAGATGTGCTCTTAGTAATCATGTCATCAAAGAAGGTCATAAAATGGACTAAAATTCAACTGAAATTTTTTCAATTGAAAAAAATACATCTAAAAGGTTGTTTTTGGAAATATCTTTCATATTGCAATCAAATAATTGACCTAATAGAAGTTCAGATATTGATCACTTCAGTGAAATCTATGCCTTCCTATTAAACATCGATAAAAATATACATGATTTCCAAACCAGTAATAATTGTGGTTTTTCATTAATATAATTCATAACAATTTAAATAATTTTTTTTAACAAATTTCCAACCTCCATATGGCAGGGTTTTACTTTCATTTAAAAACATTTCTTTACTGATTTTCCTCAAAACCTGATAAGGGTGTTGCCAGTTAATTAATATTGAATTGAAAATATTTGATTTTGGGTTTTCTCATCGATTTACTTATAAATATAACAGAAAATATCTATAATCACACTTGCACCATAACAGTTCTCTTTTGTTTCATATTTTCATCATAGACAAACAAACATATCTTTTTCAAACTTAGTGTGGTGTCAACCTTGTTCAATGTAGTGAATTGTTTTATTGTATTGTTTTATTGTCACTAAAGATATATAGAAGTTTGAATATTGACGCTGAGGCGGTAGACTTTTTGCGTACTTGTTATTGATAAATCGTATTACAGTATGTTATTCAACTAATCTTTCGTTAGGAGATTCTGTAATATGTTCCGAGGATCATCTTCTGCTCGTTTCATAATTTTTTCATAATAACCATCAAAAAGCGATATCAACAGTGTATGTGTCTATCGCACATTAACCACTGAGTTATACGAAGAGAGGAGAGAGAAGTGTCTGTCCGAAGATAGAAGGGGACTGACTGCCTGCCACTACCTTATGCATGAGAGAAAGGAAAGCCAGAAAGGCTGACCCCGTAACGAGTTACGTAACGAAGCGATTTACCCTGTTATAAGAAGTTATCACTTCAAAACATGTGCTACGACCTCCACATTTTTAACTCGATGTGAAATATCTTAAAATGATTGCGTTTCAAAGACTATTATCAAAAGAAATTATGTTGGTGGTGCTTATGATGAGTACCAATTTATGTTAATTTCAATCAGTCGATCAGGTCTGGTACATTTTATCACTGAAAAACTTTGGAATATAACGATGATAACATCAGAAAATCAGTTCAATAAGAATCCGCCCCTGAATTGAAGATTTAATTGAATGGCTAATGTAACACGTCCATTAATTAGTCCAAACATTAGCGGTGCGCAACCGTGGTCGAAACTAACTTATGGAAGCGAAACCGCGCCTGAAAATATCTCAGGGTCCGATACTTAATTATTTTAACTTATGGTTTACTTCATTCGGTTTGATATACCTTTGCAACAATAAATTGTGGAAAACGACTGTGATATAGCTGAATATATACAGGGTACTATTTTACAACATGATAATATTTCGAAAGGTTAGTTTTCAGTACGTTTCGAGAAAAAAATATATGAATATTATTTTTCATACGGAAACAGTACGTGAAACGAAAGAAAAATCTGAAGGACTCATTCATTCAGAAAGAAAGAAGATATTTAAAATAAAGTTTCACTCATTGGCATATAATTTCTATCTTTAAAACTAAAATAAGTGCAATTTACCCAATGACAAGATTATAAAAATATTGTTCCGCACATAATATATTTTGTTGCATAAAGTATGTTCACTTTATTTGAAAAAAAAGTGAAAAAAAGTGTAAATATGTGCGAATATATGTACAAGTGTATTTATAAGCAAAATAATACAGTCGGATTAACGAAAGTTTGTGAAATTGTATATAATGACTCATTTTTAGCAAAAGTTAAAAGTTAAATGATCGTTTGGGATTATTATTATTCTCAATTACTGCAAAATGGGGAAGAAGGTAGGTACTGCCCAATGAACGGAAAATCATGTTTATAACCAAAAATGTTTCGTGTGTAATCGAGTATGTACGCACGAGAACATCCTGCTAAATTAGTTCTAATTATAGTAATAAAAGGACTCAATTTTAGTCTAGACTCTAGCTCTAGACACTGCAGCGAGAACGAGCATGAGGCTAATTGTAATCATTGAAGAACTAGGTAACAGGCTTTGCGTTAAAGTTAATTTTATAGTTTATCACCAATAGTATGAAACGTAGTCCCTTTTTGCTATCTGTTACTACGTATGCTTAAAACTTTAAAACTACGCATGATGTTGATTGTTTTTATTGGATAAGTGATTCAAGAGGTAGGTTTATGTGTATATAACATGCATAATATTGTAGAGATATTGATAATTTTAGAGGTTTTTAATGTGAAGTCGTTAATAAACACATTTTTTGCACCTACATTACCAACGCTGGCTGAACCCTACGAAATTGAACAAAAAAATG
>WOGP01010113.1:341-10443 GCA_015342065.1 Leptinotarsa undecemlineata
TGCTCGCACAAAGTAGATGGATCAACTACGACTACGAACTTGAAGATATTCGCTCTGGTGTGGACGAGACATCAATATGTGGAGCAAACACGATCAAACATGAGCAAACAGGAGCAAACATACACGAATGCTCGCTCATGCAAGATCGTGCTCACTTTTTTGGTGAATATGCACTATCTGCATGTACCTACTCCAACGGTATAGGCAGCGCACGCCAAGATAGCTCTCAGGAAGCAAGATTTTTTTCGACTCACTTAATACTTATCATTATAGCATGATCAAAATTACTTAAAACCTTTGTAAATTGTAGCCTATATGTTATTCTGATGTATAAGCTATATTTATGTAAAGTTTCATCCGTTTTTTATATAACATTTGTATATAACATTCTTATTTTTTATAACATTTGTATAGATTTGTTTCATACAGTAAAAAGATTGATCTTTAGATCCGCTACTATTGTAGCAGTCCTTCATTAATGACCAAATAAAATATGAATCTGAAGTAAATAATGTTTTTCTCGGGTATAAAATGAATCAGCAAATTTCATAGACAGTGGAAGAAACAATTCAACGATCTTGATCACGCAAGGAAACGTTCCCGCCAACCCAGTCAACCGTTCTTTGGTGCATAATATCGGAATAATAGGGTGGGAAGACGCCAGCCGTGTGGAACAGAAGTGGTTCGAATATCTCATGTATGTTCATTTGAACTTCCGGCGAAGACGACAGGTGGGACCTAAGAAGGAGACCTGCCAGTGAATTACAACACTCTACCTAGACGTTGTTGCGTCAAAGATCGCTCGAGTTTCGCGGCCCAGTTGATCTAATAAAGTTTGTGCGAACTTTCTGTGCCGATGATGTCGATGTGATGTGGGTGTTACTTTTTGTTTACCTTACTGTGATATCGGTGACTTCGGGGTATTACAGGAGTAACTATTATGGTAATTTGGGTGATATAGTTACTTTAAGTTGAATTTTAAAGTTCTGTTATTCCATTGAAAAATTCAGTGAAACCTATTTTCGGATTCACTTGTGACAAAATATTAGTTCATATTTCAATGTGAAGGAATATTAAGGGTGAACTGTATGGTAGCTGAGTGTATTTATTTCATTGAATTTAGATCTGACTGTTCAAATTTATTCCAGCTGATCAATTTCCTCAGGCCCCTTATCATTCAGTGTCAGATTTTTGGTAAAACGAACGATCAATACTGATTCTTCAGAACTCCTCTTCTGCCATTTTATATCCTAGACACCAATACCCGATAAATTCAAGCTAATATTTTTTCGACGAAAGGGCCTTTTCATGCCTCCGTAAAAAAGTCACAAAATCAGAAGACAGAACGAAACGGTGAAACGCATATCATTTGGAATAACAATTTGCTGAGTTAGAGTTTGATAACCGTGATCTGCAGGTTTTTTACCATGATGTTTTGTCTGCAACTGTGGCAGACATTATCAAAGACAATGCGGCATTGTCGCCTTTGATGATGTCTGTTGCGGTTGAGATGAAACGTTAGGTTGAAAAATCTGCAGACCACTATTGAAAATTCCGAAAATAGCCAATAATATGTGAGATACCGCCCGTGAAAGCTTACTTAGATAATTTTATATATTCTTTGTTTTTTATTATTCTGTATGATATCAAGGTAATGATTCAAGTTTGCAATAATGTTTCGAAGAATTTATGTTTTGCGGTTTCTGATCGGATTTCAGGTGAATAAAAATCAATTTGGTTCGTGTAAAAATTTGTTCAAAAATAAGTTCAAAACTACAGTGTAGAACACTACAGGTTTGTTTTACCACTTAACCTCCAATTCAAACAATTAGTATCATATAGGTATAAACCAAGGCAGTTCAGGGAGTTTCGAATTTGTTGTTGATTCAAAACTTGAAAACATTTTTTGTTAATTTTTTTTACTGAGAGAGTCCTTGTTTTTTTACATTTGATTTTTCTGTGGAGAGATATTTTTGAAAATAGGAAGTTTCTTCTTGATATATTTTGGAAGGTTATGTAAATTTATTGTTGAAAAATAATTCAACTGGATTACTGTTTGTTGTTGTCATTTTATAGAATCCACGTTGTAATTTTATAGAAAACCTGACTCCAATATATTTTGGTGTTATTGTTCCTATTTAACGGTGTAAACTCTTCTGTATTCTTTATTTTCCTATGGGAATGTTCAATGATTTTTATGATACTTTGATGTTCCCTAACAGTCTTTAGGTTTTTATACATCTAACTGAACGAACTGTAACTTCAACTTTTATATTCTCGACAGACTTGGTCACCTGAAGATTCATTCATTCATTTAGAATTCATTTCACTATGAAGTATCATTTTTGGAGTTTTTGTTATATGATTTTGAAACCCAAGGTATCTACTTATACAACTCCATACATTTTTAATGATCTTCTTCAGAAGAAATGACAACTTGACTGAAATAATGAATGGATTTTGATACACCCAGTATTAGGAAAGAAAATTGTTATCTATTCATCATTCAACAAGAAAATGTTACATTTTTAAAAATATCCAAAAGAAAAAAAATTTCGTTGAAAATGTGCTCTTCTTGCTGGCAAAACTACTCAACTACTAAATTTTTCAAAAATACTTTTATAATAGAATACGAATAAGGAAATCAAATATCTCATTCCCTTAGAAAAAATCACCTTTGTCACGCACACTCCTGCTGGATACCCTATATTTTGGATAATATCTCAAAATAGTCAATTGCATTAATATTTGAAACTCTTATCTGAATCATTTTTTGATAACTTCTGAACTTTTTGTTGTTCTGGTATCGGCAGTGCCTATTTCAGTCACCCAAATAACTTGTTAGTATTTCAGTGGTTGTAGATGTTTGAAGTATTAGTACTATGAAAACAAAGATTGAAAGCCGAACGGCGAACATCATTTATATTATATGAAAACATTTCATACTCAAGGATTTATAAGAGCTTCACTACTAGCCAAGTAGTTGAAATAGCAGCAGATACTATATCAGTGAAATATAGTCATTATTGTTGGTTAAGTATATTACTTTTTGAGAGTTATGCTCAAAATAGGAAGTGAATTTTCACGATGTTGCTTTCCTCTCGACTTCATTTGTCATCTCTTGTCAAGAGATAACTATTTTGTTCACAAAAGATTTGCTGTTTTTGTGTTTTTTACATGCGGTATGCAGGTTTCTGGACCTGATATTTCGTCAGCAATGGCAGTAGACATTATCAAAGATGATGCGGTATTGTTGCCTCAGATAATTCCTGATAATAGCTTTGAGTATGTGGGAAACGGGTTCTCTAATTGAATAGAACTGGCTGATGAAAATCCATATTGTATCGCGGTTTTTGTCAAACCCTTTTTAGTGAAAATCATACAATAAAGTTTATTAATTAGTTTAAAAGTTGTTTTCATCAGATTCATTTCACGCCAGAGATTCAGATTTGCGTATCAGAATGTCAATTATTGGAAGACAGATTTTGAGAAAAGTGTGAATAAATGAAGGATTTGTAGGTTACTTTTAGTTTTCGAAAAAGTTACAAAATTGATTTCTCTATTTTTGATGATCATGCGATTTCTGAATTCCAGAAGTATACATCAAATACAATTCGTCAAATACATATAATTTTCAAATCAATATACTTCTATGGACTCGATGATTGAGTTTCCATAAATTATTTATGATCATGTGATTGAGTTCTTCAAAAATTTCAACTGATTTACCATGTTACGGATACATATTAGTTTACCTCCAAATGGCTGGATTCAATTAATAAATAATCGTTAATATCCGAGGAGAATAATCTCATGGCCCGCAGCAGATGTGTGGCGGCTGTGCAGGTGCATGGCACGTGCTACTTTGTCTACCTGCATTAAGTCTGTTGATTTCAGATGCAGCAGTCTATAGAAAGCGACCAAAAATGAACTTCATTATTGTAAGAGTTGCCGGTTATACCGGTAATGAATTATGAATTATCTGTATCATTGTGATTCTTATTACTTTTTGAGACGGTACTTTCTATGATCTGTTAAAATATGTCAGTATTTATTCTAATTATAATACAGTAATTGACAGACTCTTATAAATTTTTAGAAAGGCATTGTGATAAATACTAGGTATTACCTTTCCAGTTGCGATACTCACCAGTTTTTGATAATGAAAACATCTAGTCGAAATTTAAGCGAGCTGAATATTGAGGGGTCTTACCTTTCAACGTGCGATTCTCAGCTCGATCCAAATACAATATATAAAATGTTTTTCAGCAACGAGGTTTATGATTGATAATTGCTCAAATGCTCAAATGAATCAATTGAAAACACTTACCCCATCTAAGATGTCTAAGACAAAAATACTGTCGCTTGAAGCCCGTTTGGCAAAGCAAGTTAGTATCATCAGGAGATGAATGAGACCAATTTCTACTGCTAACTTAATGTTTTTATATGCATTTAGAAAATTCATTATCCTACATAAGGTGGATGTCTGAATGATAACTAACTCTGGTTTTAGAGATCATTGTTACTCTCTGTTTTTAAAATTGAGAATAATGCTGTTACCCACATTATTTTTGTACAATGTTCTCATATCAATTCATAAAAAATCAACGTCATTAATTAGTCAATCAGACCTTCATGATCGTGATACCAGACATTGTACCAAAATTTGTATAAATCGCTATCGTTCGACTTAATCACAGAAGAACAGTCTTGATTTCAACCGCTACAACTGTCTTTCCGATAATTTTAAAATTCTTAGTCTGTTCAAATTCGAAAAAACAATAAAAAATTATCTTTTGAGTTTTTGCTTTTATTCTGTCAAAGAGTACGTGAATCATTTTAAATGTTTATAATGTCAACACACTCAATTTCTCATATTTTTCTATTTGTGTTTCTCGTTTGTTTTTATACTATTTTAATTGTTTAACTGACATTTCTTGATTTACTACAAACATTTTATTATTATGTAACGTAGTGAAATAAATTATCTGTCTACAGTTGAATTAATTCCAAGTATTTTATTATTGTTCCTAATATTATGTTACATGATCGATACCTGTTTTCTACCCGTAATTACGTAAGAGCGTGAACAAAGGGCTAGTAGGAATGGGATATATGTCGCCGTTTGTAGATCTCATTTTTCCATTTCAAAACTTCCGAAGGCATCAAAAAATTTATATTCATGTACCTGCCGGTCTCAATAATTTTTCACTCATTTTATGGCCGAAGAAGTAGACAGATTGATACGACTGTTAGACTGGTGACCAGTCTACCTGGTAAAGCTACCTCATAGCAAAACGCGTATTAAAATCTATTGTGGAAATTGTATAATCTTCATTATGGATGTTTTCTCAAAGCTAACTATAAGGAATCAGCCGTATTCTGTTCATTGGTCCACCCTGTAGATGTAAACATTTTTTTGAAAATAGAATCCAAATCTTTTTATTGATTATGTTTGGTCATATCATTGATTTCCTTTGGTGTAGTAATGAATATTACTGGAGTTTTTTCCCAGCACCAAACCGTTATTTCAACACCTCGATACGTGTTTTGATCACCAAGTGTTCATCTTCAAAAGGCCTCGTTAAAATAATGGTTTGGTGTTGGGAAAAAATCCAGTAATATCAATTAAATTGTGTCAACTGCATCACTCTAACCGAAGCTACCTAGTTTGCAATAAAAATTCAGTACCCGGTCCAACAATAAAAAGCAAACATTTTTGAAAAAATGTATTTATTTTTCAATATAATCTTCTTGCCGCTCAACACTTTTCCCAGCTACGTTCAATAAGGTCGATACCGTTTTTATAATAATAACCGTCTTGCACCCCAAAATAGCCATTAACTGCCGATATCACTTCTTCTTCATTAGGAAATCTTTAACCACTGCACCATTTTTTAAAATTTGGGATGAAACAACGCTTTTTTTAGTCAAATGCGGCCGTTTTTTCTTGATTTCTCCACTCAAACGTTGCGATGAGTTCGCCGTTGATAGTTTTGCCTTTTTAAGATTGTCAATGAAAATTATTCCACGCGTATCCCAAAAAACCGATGCCATGACCTTGCCTGCAGATGAAACAGTATTCGCCTTCTTTGGAGCCGGTTCTCCTTTTCGAGACCACTGGTTTGATTGTTATTTTGTCTCGGATGTAAAGTGATGGACTGATGTTTCATTCGTGGTTATGAAACGACGCCAGAATTTTGCTTTGTTGCTGTGAAACTTAGCTAAACACTTAATTGGAACATCTTCACGACACTGTTGCTCGAATGTGAGCAAACGCAGCACTTATCTTGCACACAGCTTTCTCATGTCCAAACTAACAATTTTCCTCACTTTTTGAAATGACTACTAAGTCTGCTAGGTCGCGCACTTTCAGTCGACGATTATTCGGTACCACTTTGTGAATTTTTTTCACCGTTCCTGAAGTCGTCAGCTCATTTAGCAGCTGGTACGGCCTCTTTCAAACCCTGCTACCCAATATTTTACTGTTGTAAACGAAGCAGCAGACTTATATATGCAGTTCAGCTTTCATATTGGTTTAGCTGAGGCCTTTCAGATGAAAGTATTGTACCACATAACGTCCGTAATGAAATACATCAGGGAAAATAGTCTACCACCGATTGAACTTCTCTACATATAAGGAAACAAGATCAGCTCATCATCTTCCAACTTTCAAACTATTTGACAACCCATTCAACTTCATCACGTAAGCCGTGTAGGCACACATCGAAGTTGTCAAAAGAATCCCAACATCATTCAATATCGGCTACATCTAATCATCTATCAAAGTTTTATGCAAACTTTTGGTAAAAGCTCCGCACAAAACTTTCCGAGATTAGGTATATAGATCGACTAATAGCTGAAAGCGGGACTTCTCGTACACCTGTCGATAATAATAACCCGAAACGATGTGTTTCATCATAAGTTTGAAATTTTGTCCGCGTAGTTGGTAAGATAGTTTCAAAATAAGTTTCAAAAATATAATTACTCAGATCAACGTACATTTTGAACATTGCAGTCGTGAAAATATCTATTCATATATACTAATCTCAAACTTTAAATAAGTCTGTTTATATTTAACCGGGTAACTTTTCACTTTCAATCATTTGAATTCAGTCATTAATTTCCTGCTAGCTTTTGTAAAAATTAACTTATTAATAAAACTTATGTTAGTGTTTATAGTTTTAGTGTTTATGACAACACCCAAAAGTATTGTCCTAACAAGTGATTCTTCAATAAATCGTTCAGTCTGACCAACATACATTTTGTCCGAAGCCTCACAGCTGATTTTTTAGTTTCGAAACGGAGTATCACTCTCCATATTGAAATAACAGTGAACTTTTACCCCATGCACCTCTTTGAATAATAAAGGATATACAAAGTGGGCCAAATTGGAAAAAATCAGAGTGAAACTCCTGTTTTCAAACTGGATAGATAAAAATTGATGGATGTGTCTGGAGGTCAAATTTTATGACAAACTCAATGGTGGAAACCGCATATCGATATCTGTCATCGTTTCTGAGCTACAGCATGTTTTTCGAAAATGTGCATTTTAAATAATTTGCTGTAATTTTATTTTTGTTCCATGAAAACATTTCGAAGGCACTATTTTATGGAAAACTATTTTTTTACTAAGACATCCTGCATATTCCTGTATATTTCAGTGGAGCTTAAAATTATTTTTCTAAAAATTTAGCAATGGAAGTTTGCTAATGTCATCTTTGAAATACAGAGCTTTTAGGTTTTTTCATATATGGACTTTGAAACCCACACTTTGATCAAACAAAATGGAAATCTTTACTTGTAACTGTCAAATTTTGATTCAAGTAGTAGATACTCTCTTCAATTAGTGGTTTTTGATTAATTTTCAAACACATTCGCAATGAAGTATGAGAATCATGAAAAATGGGATATGATAGTCTGTTTTATACCAGCTGGGAAAAATGTAGAAGCAGCAAACAATTTGTATAACGAGAGGAATCCATTGAGAAGATAACCTTTCAGATACATTTTCACATGATTGCAACACAAGCTGATTGTTAGTGATAAATTTGTAAAAAAGGCCAAAATTATATGAATCAAATAGGGATGAGGAATTGGAAGAAATAGTTGTTTCAAGAGCTGTTGGAAATAATCCCATACTGTCAACGCGAAATTAATAAATATCAACAGGCCTACCAAGAACTAACGATAGGAGGATTTTGGAAAAACAACAATTTGAGCCATACAGGACCAAAAGACTTCAACTCAGACCAGGAGATTTTGAACACTGCAAAACTTTTTGCCAGCGATTCCAAGAAAGTTGTAACCAAGTGCGTGATTTTTCAATAAATTTTATTGTACAGACGAAGTTTATGTGAGCAGTGTCAGTATTATTAATCGCAACAATTCTTATACTTGGGCGCAAAAAATGCCTGCGTCTATTGTGGAGCAGATAAGTCATCGAAGATTTGGATTTAATGTATGGACATGTATTTTCAGGCGTAGAATTATCGGCCCGTTCATTCATGATGGCACTCTCAGATCTCTAAGGTATTTGAAAATTTTAGGGAAAAATATTGAACCCCTTATTAATGAATTGCCACTAATGGAGCTCAGAAAAATATATTGTCAACAAGACGGGTCTTCGCCTCATAACACTGTTATTTTCACCACTTCTTTTGCCTGCAAATTTTGGTAGAAATTGAATAGCCGACCAAGGACCCAACCGGTGGTCGGCCATATCATCGGATCTAACGCCTACAAACTTTCATCTCTGGGAAGATAAAAAGATCTTATTTTGGAACTGTCTACCAAATCTAGATACGAATTGAATCGGTAGTGATGCAGTCTTTCTTCTCTCACTTCTATTGAACCAATTCAGAAAAGGTTTTGCCTGTGTTTGAGAGAAGCTGGTTGACATTTCAAACACCTTCTCTGAAAAGTATATTTCATTGTTTGTTCTTTATAATTATTAGTATTATTGTTACATTTATTAGTAGCAAATATAAGTATTTTAAGTTAAATTGAAACTATGCGTTTCAATTACTGCTGTGAAAAGCTTTCTCAACAGTTGATAGCTGCTACTGAATAATTTCTTTCTGTTTTATTGCCGCGTCGCGTCGTCCAAAGCCTACTTGATCAAAGTTTGTCTTTCAAAGTTTACATAAAAAAATAATAGTATCTGAAGCTATTTACAGCAGTTATAGAAAATATATAATTCTACAACTATTTCATGAACCATTTTCTACATCATCTAAAATTTTCCGAAAAAATACCTTAATTTTAGCGTAAACTACCCATGTGCTTAATAAAACACTTTTCGCCAGATTACCATCGGTTTTTTGTTGAAATTTGTTGTCGTAGATGGCTGAAAGAGATGGAAACTTGTATCAGAAAATGTGAATTCCAGAAAAAAATATTTCAAATCACATTTTTCATCACAAGAAAAAACAGCGAATCAGGAAGAGCGGAGCATGTTTGTACTTGCTAGCATAACATGAAGTGATCCAAAGCTAGAATCAGAGAAACGCTGGTTCGAGAGAAAGTTCAAAGACGCTGCTCACATGTTGAATATTGGCGTTTTAGGGTAGGGTATTGTGGTGCACACCATTCATTGAGTTGGAAAGTGTTCTATGATCGGAAAATTGAAGAAAAGAAGAGGGAGAGGGAAACAGTTAAAGCGCTCAAATGACCTCTAAATAGTCTCGGATGTCAGGAATAGGACAGTTATAAATCATCCGAAGATTATTGTGACTAGTAATTTGTGACTTTTCATTTGTTAGCCCGTTTGTTAATTCATTTGGATTTCAGTTCGCATTTCAGTAACATTTTTTTACTTCACTACTTAGCGTTCTTACGTTTTTTTGAAGTTTTCATTGCTCATTTTTTATTTCAACTAAGTCAACCGAGGTCTGGTAGTTTTCTGTATTTTCAAGAATTCCAAACCGATTTATATTTCATTTGTTCCTTCATATATTTTTAATCTGCTGGCATTATGAACTTGTGCATATTACTTATCTTCTTATAGATAGATAGATAGATAAGCTTTATTGTCTAAAATGATCACATTTTGTCGACAAAGTCAGTACAATATGGTATACATACACATTTAAAAAATAGT
>WOGP01010114.1:0-10442 GCA_015342065.1 Leptinotarsa undecemlineata
TTCATGCTTAATATTTCAATAAAAAACAAATTGAGATTGATTGAAAAATGCACATTCTACAGGGGTGGTTCCATTTTAAATGGGTCACACTGTATTAAAGAATTATTACGGATTCAATATGGCAACGTACATATCCACATCGTGATTTTAGAATGCTCCCATTCACCGGCTTCATTTAATGAGGTAAATAACTGAGTCCATTTATTTTTCTAAGTTCATGGTTAGGACTTTCATTGTCTAATATATAAAATTATTTGAAATCCCTGAGACACAAAATTAGGAGATTCCAAATCACGTTAGTTCACGACGTTTCGATTGCTGGTATCTACAATCGTATATATAAGTTGTTGGCTTACTGCACTTATTGTGTACTCTTTGCTCCAACTGAAGTGGATATGAGATCATCTCAGAAAACAGGCCAGCTTGCCCAAGAAGGATTCCAAAATTGGAAAAAAGCTTTTAAAAAATTTGAGTCGCATTCTCAATTACAATACCACAAACATGACATGATCGTTCTCAACAATTTGAAAACAGTAATGGAAGGGAAGATGAATCCCATAGACAGATCTTTAAATGTAGGCAAAGCCAATCAGGCGAAAGAAAATGTGGAGAAGTTGAAACCCATAATAGACACGTTAATTTTTTGTGGACGACAGGGAATAACTCTTCGAGGCCACAGATACTCTGAAGACTTCAACTTAGACGCAATGCCAGATGATAATGAGAGGAATTTCAGAGCCCTATTGTGAATGCGTATTGAAGCAGGTGATAAATTAAAAGACAATTTCAAGTCGTGTGGTAAAAACGTCACTCATATAAGCTGGAACATCCAGAACCAAATCATTGATGCTTGTGACAAAGTAATAAAAAGTCACATAGTCAAAGATGTTGAAGATGCCATTTTAGTGTGTTAGCTGATGAGCCTTTAAACGTGTCGACTCAAGAAAAGGTTTCATTGTCTGTGAGATATGTCTCTCATAACACGAAGGATGGTTATAAGATTAATGATTTTTTTTGCAGTTTGTGCCTCTAGAGTCAACGACTGGCGATTACTTGGAGAAACACTGTTGAAAGGTCTTGAAGAGTGAAATCTTGAATTGAAAGATCTGAGAGGACAAGGATATGATGGCGCATCAGCCATGAGCGGAAAGGTCGAAGGTGTTCAGGCTGTTGGGCAGAAACGTTGCCCGAAGACAGTATATGTACACTGCGCGTTACACAGCCTTAACTTAGCCATTACAAATGCTGCAGTGGTCAGATTTATCAGAAATTGTTTTGGTCTTTTTTCAACACACCAAAGAAGTAAATTGCTTTCCAGTATTTGGAACCCTAACACCAAAAACTAAGAAACAAAAACTCAAACAGCTATGCCCAATCAGATGGGTGCAAATGCATGTTGCTGTCCTCGTCATGAAGGAGCTGTACAACCCTATCATTTCATCCTTAGAAGAAATCAAGTGTTGGGATGATAAGGACACATCTTCAGTCAGAGTATATTGTAGCTCTAGTAGCAGCTGAAAAGTTACTCAACTACACTTTGATATTGTGTCAAAAGCTACAGTCAAGTGATGCGGATCTCTGGGCTGCTTTGAACTACGCTGACTATATACTTCATAGTCTGAAGTCACTAAGAGAAGAAGTTGATGAAGAGAAGAAGTTGATGAAGAGTTTTCAGTCTTGTTTCAAGAGGCACAAAAAATGTCCGAATTGCATGAAACTACAATTAGTGTTCCAAGGATTGTTGGGAGGCAGACACACAGAAGCAATGTCTCAGCCGAAAGTACAGAGCAATTTTATAGAATTTATCCCCTGGATTGAAAATAAGAAAGTAAAGAGATGAAAGAGGCGTTCTTGAATTTGATTGAAGTTTATGTAGAAGATTTGGAAAACAACAGCTCAAACGTGTTGATGGCAGAAATGGAAGTTTGGCAAGGTTTTCTCCAACAAAACAAAACACACCACGTAAAAGCAATTGATGTTCTAAATATTTGTGATAAAACAATATTTCCAAAAATCCATATCCTGCTCAAGATTTTCATCATTATACCTGTATCGAACAGCACAGCAGGACCTTTTCCACTCTTCGCAGAATCAAGACATACCTAAGAAACACCCCCATAATTAATTCCTGAGTGCGCCACTGGTACAGTTTATTGTATGAGTTTGAAAATGTCCGTATATGACGAAACTGCAGTAATGTTAGTTACAAATAAAAGTATTAAAAAACTAAAAAGTTTCTTTTTTTTCGTTAAGAAATCTATTATAGGGCTCAACAATAAAATAAATTCATAAGTAAACAATGTCCATACTACTGCTTATTACAATATGACATGATTTCATTCAATATATCTCCATATTGTGAAGAAAAAACTGAAATGGGAGGATACCACTGATTAGAATTGGGGTGTTTTTGTTACTAATTCTTTCAATTTGTAGAAGTATGTAAATATATCGGAATACAAAGAATGTTGGAAACTTGTTCGGAGCGAAATCCGATTTAACAAATTGAAATAAGCACCATTCAATCCTTTTATGTGTCTTCCAGTGTTAACACATTTTCAAACTATAAAGTGACAGACAATATATCGTTACGTTTTCCCCGTGGGTTTGACAGTAATAATTAAACTTAACTATATTTCGCTGCTACAGTGACAATACGACATAAACACTTTAACTGAAACTTCAGAGTAATACTCAAATATCTATCGATCATTAGATCACGTCGTACCACTCTGTCAACTAACTTTCCTGATCTGATGTTGGTAGTGTTTATATATACCAATGGAAACCTCAGCAAGCTGATAAAATTATGCTTGCGGTTTGACACCTAAAACAATCGCGAAGCGCAAGTCGAATTGAGCGCGATTTTAAACAAATCACATATGGATTTGTGACTAGCGGCGGTCGGCACCATATTTTTTTTTCACGATTTACAACAATATTGGCAATAATGTCGGCTTTCTGAATTTAAGTAGTAATTATCCGACTATTTTAATTTTTTCTCTGTATCTGATCAGTATATGTCAAAAAGTACAGAAAATTTTTAAAATCTCATAGCTTATACAAGAAAATATCATTGTTCTAGATTTGTGACTCTAAACTCTTACGTAGGAAATAACTCAAAAAATCGTACTTTATAATTGGTTTTTTGTTCCAGAAATACATAGGTAAAATTTGTACGCCGGCCTATGAAAATTTCACGTGGAATGAAGACAGTGATGACGGCCATCTTAAAAGGTATACAAATTCAACAATTTATATTTTCAATCCCAAGACTAATTTTTGTTAATCCAGACTGAATTTTATCGAAATCATCATTAGTTAGCTATCTACTCAGAGTAATTTATATTTTTTCTCTAGGTTGGCGAGAATTGAGGTACTTGGTTTAGCTTGTGCAGTAGATCAAGAAAACTGTCTTACAGAAGCCCAGAACCAGTTCAACAACTGGATACAAACCAAGGAACCTCTGTCTCAAGATTTGAGGAGCCTCGTTTACCATTATGGTAAATAACTTGAAGGTCTTTCCAGATAAATACTGTGTGGTTAACAAATTCATTAACTTCCAGGTATGAAGAATGCAAATGAGTCTGTCTGGGAGAGTTTGCTGGAAATTTACAAGAGCGAGAGTGATGCTAGCGAAAAGGTGAAGCTTGTATATGGATTAGCAAGCGTGGAAAATGAAACACTACTTAATAGGTATGCAGTATTTGCAGCAGTTTATTTTTCTATTTCAGTCATTCAATATCGGGGATATGCTCAGATTGATAAAAAATAATGACTAATTATGATTGTCGCACTAAGAGAAAATGATATATTTACATAATATTATTCCTTTGATTGACGACTTGTTTATTTTGTGGAAATTAATATTCATTGAGGATACACTATAAAACTATTCTCAGTGGACATAATATTATCCATGTTATAGGGTTAAATAAAGCAATAAGAGTTTAAACGTGGAATCCAACACCAAAATGCTCTGTTTCAACCCGCCAAAGTACTGAAAATGGTGCTAGGCTGGAACACTCAACTGATCTAAAAAAGACAAGTCTGAAAGCAAAGGTGATCTAAAGCTGGATCTACATTTCATCTAGTTGCCTCACAGTGAAAGCTGCAGTGAGATACAGAGGATGAATTGAGTCGAAACAACGTTATCTGGTCTTAGATCAAAAGTTCATCTGTTTCCTTGCAGTGAAAGCTGCTGTGGAAGACACAGGACAAATCTCGTTCGGCATTCGATGTCGAAGCTCGGCTTGTTCAAATTTGATATTCGAGGATTGATTTTTCGTTGATCCTATATATGCTTCTTCGTAAAGGGAGCTGGGAACTGAGATTTGATCAATTGATAAAGTTTTCCGCAGCTGCTTTTTCGGGACCGTCTGACTTGATCATTTGAGTATGAACACGTGCTACGGTTTTGTAAACTAGTTCGCGAATATCTCACAAAAAAGTATATTAAAATGTGTTTGTCCCGTTAACCAGATGTCGCCACTTCATAAGTGACAAATCTCAGAAGTCGAAACTTGTGCGGGATAAGGATTAACGAGTTCTTACCTTTTAACGGGCGCTTCCTAACACGGAATTGGCTTTGACTCCTAGCTAGTTCAGATGTTACTCAAATACTTCATGGATTTCCATCAAATATAAGTCAATTCCGTGGAATATGTATTTCTTATAAATCTTCAAAAATTTTGCAGCCCTATAGGCTCGTTGCATTTTCCCCCATCTTTCTCAGGACGCTTATTCAAATAATTTGATTTCCTGCACTAGTTTGTACATATCCCTTGTTGGATGTTTGTCCTATTCTTCAGAACCTATTCTGGGTTGTCCATAAGTTTGAATGGAACGGACCGATACTTGATGAAAATCCATATCAAAACTCACAAATGAGATGTTTCATTTATTTTTCACTTTGCTAGAGAAAGCTATTATATAGCGTATAGCGAAACACGTGTTGCGATTTTGTAAACCTTTCATAGTGAAAATCACAACAAATTTCAGTAAATTTTGTCCATAAATTCGCATAAAACATGAAGTAGCCTTTCTACCTACATTACATTGCATGCAGGTGAGGTCTCCGTTATTCGAGGGCTTCCTCGATCGACAGTGTTCAATAAGTAGTCTTGTATTTATTGTAAGTTGATCTCTGCTTTGTTGAAGCAGTTCTTCAGAACTTTTCTCAGATAGTTCTTTTGTAAATGTTTCCGTGATTATTCCTGAGTATATTTTTCTAGTGCTTGTGGTCCTTATAGATTGTTGTACCCCCAGCTGTCCGGGCCAAACACACTGTGGTTGTGGTTTGTATGTGTCTGGCACACTCATCAGCATTTTCACTGTGTGTGATATCCGAGTGTCCTAGCACCAGTATAGAATCGATATATTTCTGTTCATCAGTTTCCCCAGTATTGATAGAGCGGATAAATGAATCTAAACTAAATTGTAGTTCATGTGACTCAATTTGCTATTAATATTTTGGAAAAGAAAAGTTTTTGCTTTTTACTTCTCCATCTTGATAAAAAAAATGTGGGAATCTTCCAAAGAAAGGATAGAAGCAATCAATTTCAAAAACTAACTCTATACAAAGATGTGTATATCATGCAAATAAGTAACTTTCAGACACAACCTGGAAGGAAAAAACCTTCTTGAAACAGCTATTTTCATATTAACATTGGATTACACAAAATAAAAACACTTTCGAAACGAATACTTTTATATGAACACTGGATTATACGAAAAACACTTTTCTCTATTTTGTTTGTATTCGTAATGGTATCGAATCAGATATCATTCACAGGATTCCTACACAATATAATGAATGAAAGAAGTGAAATTTCATTTACATGAAACACTGTCATCCTCACTGGTGGGCATTCGAGGTTTCGTCTAATTCACTTGCCTTATCGGCCTTCAGTACCAAATACAGATAACATAAGAAAAAACACTCTTACTGTTATTGCAAAAAAAAAAAATATTTTTTTTGAAACTAAATTGATATGTTTCTCTTAATAGACTGATTGAACTAGCCAGAGACGAATCCATTGTAAGGGGCCAAGATTTTTTCACTGTACTTCAATATATTTCTGCAAATCCTCAAGGGACTGAACTAGTTTGGACATGGGTCAGGTAAATGATTACATTTTAAAAGTACCTATTATTTTTTTTATCTTCACTTTTGTTCTAGAGAAAACTGGGAATACTTAGTCGATAGGTTCACTTTGAATGACCGATATTTGGGTTCTTTAATTCCTGCCATAACGGGAAGATTTGCATCTGAGGAAAAAATAACAGAGGTGAGTTGAAAGCTTTGGTATAATAGTAACAATTAAATAACACTTTAATTTTTTCAAATAAAAATATTTTGAAACACTTAAATTGTAAGAATATATGTTACGACAATACATAAAATAGAATCAATTAGAACTTTTTGAAGCAGTTTATTCTGGCGTATTGAACAATGATTGCACAATAAGGTTGGGTTAGGTTAGGTTTAAAGTGAGTGGGTGTATTCGACACTCGACAAAATAAACCCAGCTTCTTAACGAAGTCGATTAGTTTGTATGGTGAGTGGTCTTTCAGGTTAGATGGTAAGAGTACGCCTCTGCCGAACTGTTAAAATCTGGTTCGGTCTCCAGCAGGGCAGGCACAAAGTATGTGCTCTGCTGTTTCATCATTTTCCAAATAGAGGCGACACACTCTGTCTTCCGACATATGATGATTCAAATGACAGTGACCTGTAAGAAGGCCTGTAAGACATCATAGTTCATCTCTACTGTAGTCCAACAACTTTTTGGTATCAAGCTTCTAAGGATGAATAAACGCCTTGAAGTGAGCCAATCCTGGAAGATTCTGCCAGAAGTCCATAAATCTTCATGCCATCCAGGTGTTCAATCTTCGTTTGGCAACACCTAAAGCGATGCCAATGGCAGGTTCTGGTCCGATAAAGCTGCTTGCAGCACTCTCCTTTGCAAGGAAGTCCTCAGCCTCATTGCCTTCCAGGTCAGAATGGCCAGGAATCCAAACCAGAGGCAATCTATTATGCCTTTCTATCGAGGAGAGTCGTTTTTTTGCAATTTGCTACCAATTTAGACGTTGCTCGATAGGAGCCAAGAGCTTCCAACGCGACTTGACTGTCCGAGAAGATTTTTATTGGCTTGTGTACGAGGTTAGACTTTTCCAATCTCTCCGCACACAAGTATGCACAATTTTGCACCCTGAGAATATTTTTTGATACTATAGGGCCTCTGTTCGCATAAAAATTATTTTACTGACCTCAGAAATCTACTCGCCACTTCAATGTGTCTTATATCTTCGTTAAATCTCTTACAATATTTTATTGATCCGTAAATGGTGCTCCATTCGTACAGAATTTTGGTATGAATGGGGATGCTTTTCGAAATGAATAAGAAATTTTATGAATTCAAAAATATGAATGACTGGTACAGTGAAAAATGTATTTTACTTGAATGTTCCTCTACAGGAATCCCTGAAGCCTTTATTGAAAAGTATACACTTCTTTTCTTTGACACAAAAAACTATGCTCAATTCGTAACGTGAGTCCCACAAAGTTTTTCATAACCTCAAAGCCAAATAGGAATTAGCTCAATTTGCAGTTAGTAATATCTTGAAAATTAAAATATTTTTTAATTCACTCATGGCATATGTTACTAAGAACAATATTTTGTGATTACATTTGTCCGACTCAGATTATGATTGATACTAATACATGAAAACTTCGGCGAGGAATTACAATAATGTTTTTCCATTATCAAGGATTACTCGTGTGGCACTTCTACACTCTTATTGGTTTTGATATAATTCAGTCGGTTCTTTCGTAATTTTGATTCATCTTACTAATAAATATTTCTTACATATCTCAATCATGTCACTGCCATTATTACATAAAAAAATTATCATGTTATATACAATTGAAGGCTTTGGATAAATCAAGGAAGATGCCGCAGTTCAGTTCTCCTTTCTACGTTGATTGCATGGTTTTCTCACTAAAGTATTTTATTTGAATTACAGATGAAGACGTTTTTCGAAAAATATCCCAATGCTGGGGCAGGTAAAGCAAGCCGAGCGAAAGCATTGGAAACTGTCCAAAATAACATCAGATGGTTGTCTAGATACAGGGCAGTCGTCGAGAACTGGGTAACAACATACAGTTCCTAAATTTTCCTACTTCAAGTGAATTTTTCACTTCTTTACATTTTATATGTTTTCCCACTTTTATTTATTTGTGAATAAAAGATTGTTTTTATGTAAGGTTGTTTCAATTTATGTTTATTTTCTGCCTAAAATCGTTTTGATGACAATGACATTCAATACCAATTGGTTATGGCGGATTTAACTTTATAGTAGTAGCGTCAAATTATATAACTCTAGTGGTCGAACCCCAAAGTGAAGTTCCATAATTCTAGGATGTTATTAAGTTGTGTCCGTTTTTATGAGTCTACTTCAAACTGTAATATCTTAGTGAATACGTATTCACCGTTACTTGAATCAATTTATGTTTGTCAACGTAACACAAGTCGATTAATTCCATCAGCATACAAATTTTGTACTTGTGATTCAATGAAGTCGAGGAAGGCCGTTTTTGCCTTCTCCTGATTGTTGAAGTTTCATTCGGTGTAGAAGTTATCGAAGTGCTTGAAAAACTGGTAATCGGTTGTCAAGAGGTCTGGGGAGTATGGTGGATGAGGCAGAACTTCGACGCTCGATTCTTTAACTTTTCAGACGCTGATTTATGAAAAGTGTGGATGGATGTTGTCATGAAGCAGGATCAAAGCTCCTCTGTTGACCAGTGCTGGCTGCCGCTGAGGCTATTTTCGGTATATTTAGTCGAAATGCAGAAAAAGTATACCTGCATCATGCTTATCCTCAATACTTTCAAAATTTCGGCACAATCCTCTTGTTGTCTTAATGAGTATCTAGTAGACTTCAAAGACTTTAGGAAATCGGTTGGTGAGAAAGATAATACATTCTTACGAACCTGCAGCTGCATGAACAGGTGTTTGAGTTTGGTGAATAAGTAGAAAACAATCTTGTTCTCGTTGAAACCTCGTTCTTGAAATTCTTCGTCACGAACAACGCTTTCAAAATGACATTCACGAAAAAGAAGAAGGTGGATCAACCACTTGCGATAGGAGACTGATGAACGTACACATATCTCTGGTTTTGAAAAGATTTTAGTTCCGTTCTGAAATGAGGGTAATGCATGGCATGATCTCATCAAAATTATGTGATAGGGAAATAGTTTCAAGGACCGAGGCAGCATTAACACATTGAATAGCAATATTAATTATTTCTATCGAAAAAGAGGTAGAACGGCAATCTTTCGTTGCTTGGCCTAATCTTTTTCCGAATTCATGAACGAATAACAGAGACTCCAGTCCATAAACACCAAACGTTTCAACCGCTACTGGATGAAATAGATAGTTGTTACCAAGATTTTGGTATATTTTTGTATTAATTTTTGCCAGACATTGCTGCAGATTCAGTAGACTTCAAACTTTCGCAGGGTTCTAGAATTGCAGGAACATCCGCTGACACCATAGACCGTTTCAGTATGTCGTTCACCTGGTGATATCGAGATATACGCCCTGCACTTCTCCTGCAACTCAAACCATGTATATCTTCCTCATCAACTACACTACCACAATCACAAGTATGAGGCTCTCAAATAGATAAACTCTTCCTTAGCCGACTGCTATACTTCTGAAAGGTTCACCGTCTAATAGTGTTCCAAGAGACGCAACAGGTAAAGCATTCAATCAAGCACCCGATTCCTTGATCATTGCTACTTTCAGACGAGCCTTTTTGTAGATTTCAAAAGTTAATCATTTATAATGTTCTTCTCATCTGTAGGAGGATCATTATTAGTTGCGGTATTCACCTCCAGCATAAAGAACGTTTTTCATATTGATAAATATGGATGGAAGGATGAAATCATTGAGGTCAGAAACACTAATGACTGGCGATAGTAAATCTGGTTAAGCCAGGGAAGAAGTCGAACGTAGCCCTACTTCGCCAATGTTTACAGGAAGTGTTGCTTGGGGCCATGAATCATTATTGAATTAATTGTTTGTTATATATTCCGTCGTGTTACAGAGTATATCATCAAATTCGTCAAGTTCTAACTGATTTGAATAAGTGGGGAAACATCTGAGGGCGTTAGGTTAGGTTAGGTTAGATCCAAAGTGAGTGGGTCTATTCGACCCTCCACCGCAACCCGCAGAGGTTTCTTGTGACTCTCACCTATTCTCACTCGGCCAAACAAACCCAGCTTCTTAACAAAGCCTATTAGTTTGTATGGTAAGTGGTCTTTCAGGTCAGATGGTAAGATTACGGCTCTGCCGAACTCTAAAGACCTGATTCGGTCCCCAGCGGGGCAGGCATAAAGTATATGCTCTGTTAATGAGGTCGTTGGATAGTCAACTAGA
>WOGP01010115.1:0-10442 GCA_015342065.1 Leptinotarsa undecemlineata
CAGCTTTCAGTCTGAGTTATACCGGCCAGAGCTCTAATGTCTCTTTTCTGGATAATAAATATCGACTGAGTGTAGCAAGAATGGCCCCAGTTAATTAGACCGTAAGTCATAATACAGTGAAACATTCCATGGTAAGCAGAGATGGCTGCCTCCAAGTTCACTAGTGATTTCAGCCGTCTAAATGCAAATATTTCTTTCGATAACTTGCTTGTTAATGCGTTTATGCTTTTAGGAAGGTCATTTATATAAATCAAGAACAATAGCGGTGCCAAAACGCTTCCTTGTGGAACACCTTTGCGTATTATCAGACTTGAACTGCTCTGATTATTGCAGTGAACTATTTGGGATGTATTTTGAAGGTATGAGGTCTTCAGTTTTCTTGCAGAGTCAAAAAATCCGTAGAATTTCAACTTGTCAATTAGTAGAGTGATTGACACAGTTTAAGGAGATCAAACGAAAACCGCCAGAGGAGTTGCGGCTTCTAACTCATCGGCTACAAAATCAAGAAATTTTCTCACTGCTTCATCTGTAGATTTTTCTTTCCTGAAACCATACTGGTGTTCTGAGAAAATGCTGAAACTGTGATCCATCATTTAAAAATGTACGCGAGATTTGTTTTTTAGCTCGCATATACTTCAATAAAAGATATCACATCAAATAAATAGTTCGTTTGCAGTACCTACTGCATATTAAATTCACTGGTGATTTAAACAATATATTGGTCTGATCTTGGTAAAAGAAATTCTGCTGCAGAAACTAATTCCGGAGAATCATTTCTATCATTAAACAACTTATGTTTCCTTTTTTTTCAAGAGATACAAGATCAAATGATCGTAATAGTTTGACATAATTGCAAATTCTTTGAGAATACACGACAGTAGTTTTAAAACTTGAGTATTTCAAAAACTTCTCTTGGACACTTTCAATATTTGATATATACCTACTGATAATAAAGGGGACTCCATATTAAGGACCTATATTATAACTTCAACCTCACTAAGCTGAAATATAGGGAAGTAAGACATAAAATATTGAAATTCATTCAGTTTTTGACAGTATTATTAAAATTTTTCATGACATATATGATTTTACAGATGAATAGGTTGTTACCATAACCCCTATTATCTCAGAGAGCTCACAATTGTTTGTATAGTCACCTTTACCGGTACATAATCACAAAAGTGTTTGTTACCAACACATATATTTAATTGTTCCAAGCATGTTAGCAATAATAGGAATTTCAAAAAGTTTGCACAACACCCCCACGAAGTTTTTAATGAGATTCTCCAGAATGGCTAGGAAGTGATGGTGAAGCTTTTAGATGATTGGGAGAGACTCACTCCGGCATTAGTTCTGCTGTATTGTTTCAGAGCGGAGCAGTGCGAAGATCTATTTACACGTGAGTGCAAACGTTCCGGTATAAGTGACTTTTGCGCGATATGCATCCAACGCGCTCTTGCCAGTTTTTGATTTTCTTGGGAATATTTGTGGCGTGTAAGTATACACAATCAAGAAACCATATCAACCTAACTACATATAGTCAAAGTGAGATTTAAAAAAAATATTGTCCGGTAGTTGCGACGATGAAGTGACAATTTCAGCTTGATTTAGATTCGAAGAAAAAACTACAGGGTCTTTCTCGACGAGCGTTCGTTAGAAATTTATCGAGAACGATTCAAAATAAAAACTTGAAATTTTGTGGTAGTGGGTTTTACCAAGTGGCCCTCTCAACTAAACTATTTGCAACTTCCGGTCTCTTTCCGTTTTACCGGAAGTTGAGGGCATCTTCCTTATTTCAAATGGAACACCCTGTATTTTATTACATTTTTGAATTTTTCAGCACATTTTAGGCCCATTTTGTATAACAATGCCCATGCCCAAATTTGTTAGTTTTCGAGATAATAATATTTTTCTGAAAAATTTGACAGTTACAGCACCACTCCGAATAAATCATAACTCATAAATAGTAACAGTTAAAAATGTGAAATTTTACAAAATCACACTTTAAGCATCAAGTCATGAACAGGTCCATCGAATTTTAGAAAATAATTTACAGGGTGGTCGAAATTTCCACCTAAAACAACATCGTGAAAACTGATGAAACATAATTTTTCCAAATAGAAACCATTCACTATTCTATTATTTTTGGAAACTACGAAAAAAAAAAGATAACTAATTCATGAAGAATGTCCTATACCTAAAATGCACCCCTGGCAAGATATATCGGATTTTGGGAAATATTTGAAATGTAAATCATTCGAAGCGATACCATAATATATGTGTCCCAATTTCAGTTTATAATTTCAAAAATTATTTATTGAATAGGAAGTAATATGTCTATATGGGCGATATAATTACTTCCAAATTAAAATTAATATTTCAAAAGACCTTGATCAAATGTCTTTATGGCTTCAGTGCCATAAAATATCAAGTCCAATTGAATTGTATGATGAAAATTTCAAATACTCTTCCAGGGCTGAGTTTCTTGGTATTATTATAGATGAAAATGTATCATGGGGACTATATATTGAAATAATCTATTATTGGAATTTTGTTCAATATAAGAAATGTTGTACCGCTGAAATACCTTAAATTGATTTATTTTTCTTTAGTATACTCCAAAATTCGAAATCTGATATCAGTATCGGGAATGGCAACAAACTCCTTTTTAAAACTTCAGAACAGAAGTATGAGATGTATATTCAAGTTAAACTACAGGGTATATACAAAAAAATATTAGATTTGTTATCCTTACATTAAAATTAAAATTATGTACCTTGATTCATTTGGTCAAAAATGCAAATCTGACTTTCAAAATCAATGGTGACCAACACAACTAATAATGAGCTACCGAATGCTTGAAAAAAATTAATAAACAAATTATCATGATCATATTTATTTCACTTGTGATTTATCTTTTTTTTTTGGTGTTCCGTTTGTACTTACTTATGTTATAGTTAGTTTTTTGAATTATTGTTTTTTTCACTGCTATAAACATTGTATGTTTCTTGGGAAAATAAATCATTACTACTATTATACATTAAATAAAACGATGCTTTGCGACGAGAATATAAAAATTTAATTACTCTTGCTATTTCAACACAAAAAATAAAAAAAAGATAAATAAAATAGAATTATTTCTGAACTGAAACATTGAAGTGAACTGAACCCTATCAAAAGTGAAAAAATAAATGAAAAATGAATGGCGTAAGTAGCTTACTTCTTCAGCATCTAATATAGAAAACTGAAAAAGAAAACAATTACTAAATATCGATTTGATTCTTTAGGGAAACGTTTCTTACTCATTTGTTATAGTTCTTATCTTGGTATTTCGTTAATTTGATTCTTTCTTCCTCTGGAGGGTTTCACATTTTTTATATATTGATTGAAATTAATAAAAACGTTTTTTCCAAACTTTAATTCTAACAATTTTCTTATTCATTGATGAAATAAAAAGTGTTTTGACCCGGTATGTGCAGAACCGTCTTCGGAGGTCTCGGACCTACAAGAATATTTTGAAGATGCCCTGAAGTTAGAATATGATGAAATTGCGATTGTACTGTGTGTGAAAAACATATTTTTATGCGTTGTCCTATTTCTTGTCATGTAACCTTTGCATATGTATGTAACTGGAAATGAGAAAAATTAATATTTAGTGATGTTATCCCTAATTGAATATCCTCACACAAGTCAATGAAAAATATGTCAAACAACTGGAATAAGCAGACAGAGTATCCAAAGAATAATTAAAAATTACACATTCCACTCGTATCGCATTCAACTACCTAAATCAACAGTTTTTCGAAGAAGATTATGATTGACGACTGAATTTTTGTTTATGAGTTTCAGAAACGTTTGCTGATGAAGAAAATTATTTTGATTATGTGCTTATTTCCGATGAGTCAACTTTCCATAACAACGGATAAGTTAACAGACATAACTTTCACTACTATAGTGACGAAAACCCTAATATTTTTAGAACCCGTGATCACCAGCACAGATGGTCTATTAATGTGTGGGGTAGAATAATTTTTTGATTGTCATTTAAACGGCGTCATGTTTCTTGAATTTATCAGGGATAATTTGCCTATGCTGTTGGAAAGTTTACCTCTTAATATTCGTCAACGGATGTGGATGCAGCTAGATGCTACTCCTGCACACTTTGATAGACGTGTTATAAAAGAGTTAGATCGACAATATCCAAATAGATGGACAGGACGAGGAGGTCCACAAAACTGGCCAGCCAGGTCTCCGGACCGTACAATTCCCGACAATTACTTATCGGAAAATATCGAAAGTATTGTTCACGATACACCGCCAACGACACTTCAGTATAGAAAAGTACGAATGAAAAGTGCGTTTCGTTCCATATCGTATCCATTTCTAGAGGTCAGCACTTATTTCAAGAAAGAGTTCGCCTATGTATCGAGAATAATGGACACCATTTTGAGCATTCATTGAAATAATAAACTATTTAAGATTCCTAATTTTTCGATAAAATGACTTCAAGAATGCTTTTTTGCTTTTCATAACAATATAGGATGTTCCATTTTTAAGATGAAAAAATTACTTATAAGTAAAACATAATAACGTTTTTTGTGTAAAAACCAAAAGAGATAGATATAGTAAACCCTGATATAGTTTTGAGGTAAATCTACTTCTGCGTCAAATTACGTCACCAAATATGGGGTGTTCCATTCAACTAAGAAGTTATTTAATTAAATGTATGTCCAAATTTTGAGGCAATTTTTTTCGCCACTCGGAATAATATTGCATTAAACATTTGATATGGTTGTTAACTTTAACCTTTGGGCTAAGCAGTACATTCAATCACGAGCAGCTCGTTACAAGTTACAGGCTGAAAACAATTTTTAGATTTTGATCTGTATTTAAATATTTCCCGAAATTTCTCAGAAACGGTCAGTTTTAGATATGAGAAATATAATAGTAGCTCACCTTAATTTTGTCTATAGTATATAAAAATAAAAAAAAATATAGGATGTTCCATAAGATAAAATATAACTTTGGTATGTAACTTTTTTGGGAGCCACCCTGTATATTCCAAAATAATTTTGGAATATGCTCCCCAGGGACCCACATATGACTGTGCTAAAAGTTTTTTCCTATCTCTCTTCAGTTCTCGTAGAAATCTCGAGGCGAATGTGGTGGGCCATCTTGTATATACTGATGGATCCAAAACTCCTGAAGGAACAGCTACAGCATTCTCGACAAACCAGTATAATGCCACCTACAAACTCCCCGCGACATTCAATGTTTTCAATGCAGAGCTCTACGTTGTATAGAAAGCCTTGGAATTAAAAAAAAATGAAAAATTACCAAACTCCCTTATCCTTACTGACTCTCTCAGCTCCATAATGAGCCTTTCCCAAATCTATCCTCATAATGCAATCCTTTGAATGATAAAAATAGAACTCAAACTTCAAATGGGTAAACAGAATATTATATTCCTGTGGCTTCCATCACACATCGGTATTAAGGAAAATGAAAAAACCGACCTACTCGCATAAAATGCAACAAAGAGTGAAGTTCCCCATGTACGAACATAATTATCCAATCCGAATTCATAACAACTTTGAACAACATTCTAATAAATAGCTGGCAACAACAGTGGAACATCAACGGGCCAAAGGTGAAGGAAATAAAGTCGTCAGTAAAACAATGCCTAGGAAACATCATGTCATCCTGTCAAGACTACGTATAGGACAAACACACAGGATATACACATTCTGCAAGAATGTCCTTTATATTACCAGCAAAGAGGGGCCATTTACATCCCATAGAATATTACCCAGACCTTAGGAGAATACACCACAGCCGAAAATGTGATGAAATTTTTGAAACAAACCAATCTCTTGAACAAAACTCAGTACCATTACACAGTATCAACACATCTGAGGGCATGGTCATATCTTGTGAAGGTGATGTGAACTGGCCATCGAGCTCGTGGGATTTGACCCCGTTAGACTTTTTGTGGGGTTTTCGTCAGTCGAAGGTGTATTTAGATGAGCTACAAACCACAGTGATCCTCAAAGCCAACATAACCCATGCCATCGGTCAAATTCAGCCTGATTTATGCGTTAGAGTGATAGAAAACGGCCGTTTCGGATACGCTCCAGTTAGAAGAGCCACAGCGGACATTTGAACGATGTTATATTCTATACATAATAGCGTCAACAGCTCTTTCAAACGAATAAAACATTTCAAGTCAACAAGTTTTGTCGCACACACTTTGTTTTATTTAAATTCAAAGGCAGGAAGACCCAATGGAAGACCCTATAGAAAAATACTGCAAACTGAAACTGTATCAAACATTTTCGATTTTCCCGAAATACATTCCAATTTTCCGGTGAGATGAACTTGCCTCAAGTGACATACTTATCCAAGTTCATTGCTCCTCTCCAGTCAAGGGAGATACACGATCTATTTTTAGATTAATATTGCTACTTCGAATCCAAGGTCCTATGCACTTTCTTTGAGACACAAAACTGCAACGTGAGTCATACTCACACATTGATATAACGATGGCGTATGTTGTTGATTGCAGGAAATGAATAATGTTTTATTTATGTATTGAATTGCATATTGTTCATATGATTATTTGCATAGATAACTTGGTGGAACATCTTTTGGGCTAGGGATTGTACCATTCGTTATACGTTCAGTTGCCAAATTGATCGAAACTAAACTTGCCAGAACTTCGAAAATAATGAACATTTTTCACCTGGTAATTTTTTCACGTGAATTATCTATGGTACTTGACTGCCTAACGTTAGCGACCTTCGCTTTCATCTATCGCATTGAAGAAAATCCAGTGGAGCCAGATCGGGGGATCTGGGTGGACATTCTGTAGAACCTCTTCTTCTGATTCATCGACCTGAAAGGTTCTTTCAGAAAAAGTCGCTCTGATACCTGTTGCAAAGTGACTCCAATCGGAAATGAATGGTCTAACCTCTGTATCGAACATTTTGACGATTCCCTTTCTTACGACTCTCTCTTCATGCTTCTGGAAATTTGGCCTAGAACTGCAAACAATAATTGCATCGTTATTGACAATTTCTGGAGCAGTATTCCTAGCAGATTTTTATGTTCGTAATGGAAACCCGCTGTTTCTATCCTCACTTTGAATGTATGATACCTTTTTTATATAACGGAAGATAAGGATAGGAAGTTCTAATAGGGCAAAAATAAAAGAGTCTAATGACCACGAGTTCTTATTTCTCTCATTTTTGTCAGCGTCATTCAAGAGTGCCCAGTTTGAACATTTCAAACAGTGGAATTGGGAGTTCGAATATTATTTTCATTTGACATATATGACATAGTTGTTGTTAGACGGTGATGTCTGACAAGAAATTGATTTTATGGGTCTCTCAGGAAATCAAACTTGATGTTTTTCATAGTTCTTTTACAGTCCCAATATCAAATGACCTACTCAGGGTAGTTCTATTTGACTCCAATGCATATAAAAAATGCCAATTATACGAGCTCTGTTCAAGAAGTAAGGTTGAAGTTGAATCGATAAGCGATTTTTTTATATTGATATAGTCATTTCGAATATAAACACAAAGTTTCAGCTGTTTAGCATGCTCAGTTTGCTGGTGAGAGGCATAAAAGTTAGAATTGTTTTGTGTGTCAACGATTTTCTGTTATCGAAAAAATAGATCATAGAATTCGTATGAAATGTTGCGTAAAAATAGAATTTAGTGATCAAGAACACTTGAAATGTTGACAGAAACATACGGTGATTGAACTGAGAATCAAAAAATTTTCACAAGTGGTACAAGTTTTTCACAGAAGAACGAGGAGATGTGAATGGTGTGCTGGACGTCCTATCACATCAACAACCGATGAAAATGATGGTGAAGCCAATAAAATTGTTATTAAAAATCATCGAATTACTATTAGAGAGGATTGCTGAGGATGTCAGCATATCGGTTAGCTTATGTGCAATTTTGTGGGAAATTTTGGGCATGTAACGTGTGGCAGCGAAGTTAGTTGCCCAAATTGCTGAATTTTTACTGAAACTCCGTCCAATGAGTATCTCTCAAGAATTGTCAAATGACGTCAGTAGCGATCCGGATTTGCTCGAAAGGTTCATAACCCAAGTTTGAATAGACCTGTGGAAGGACGGCGTTTTGCGTCGATTGAGGGGATAAAACGTAATCGCTGAGAATGCTCTAGGACATACCAAAAAGTGCATATCCGAACTGGTTTGAAAAGGAAAAAAAGGAAATTGATGAATGAATGAATATTTTTTGATAAAAATGCAAATTCATCGGAATCACACCTCAGCCATCGTATTCACCAGATTTGACATTCTGTGACTTTTTCCTATTCCCAAGTTTGAAGAGACCCAGAGAAGGACGCATGCACCAGCCACCGTATTTACTAGATTGGACCCCCTGTGACTTTTTCCTATTCCCAAGTTTAAAGAGACCTATGGAAGGACGGCGTTTTGCGATGATTCAGGAGATAAAACTGACTCGCTGAATGAGTATTTTTTGAGAAAAATTCAAATTCATCGGAATCACGCCTCAGCCACCGTATGCATCAGATTTGACACTCTATGACTTTTTCCTATTCCCAAGTTTGAAGAGACTCAAGGAAGGACGACGTTTTGTGACGATTGAGGAGGTAAAATCAAACCGCTGAAAATGCTCTAGGACATACCAAAAAGTGCATATCGAAACTGCTTTGAAAGGGAAAAATGGAAATAGATGAATACATGAATATTTTTTGAGAAAAATGCAAATTCAATGCAAATTTTTTTGAAATAGAAAGTAGACAATTTTGGATACCAATCCTGAGTGTATGTCAAAAAGCAGAGAATAGAAGAAGAGAAAGCTCTATCATGATGTACTCCTGAAGATTAATTGTAGTTTTAATTAATTTTGAAAGCTACGAACCTTAGTATATTTCAAATATGTTTCTGGCTATATAAGGCGTAGTAGAGTGTTACCAATGAAATTAGATCAGCTGAGCAATTCAAAATGTGAAAATTTTTAAAAGAAAAAATGATTTGTATCGGAAAATATGTCTGAACTAGTAGCCGAAAAAAATCAATGCACAAATGTCATTATCATAACTCATGAATTTCTTTTGCTATCATTATATTTCTGGCGCACATTGAAAATTACTGGTGAGTAGATTCAGATATTCAAATCCAATTGTAAACGAATCTTTTATTGTCAAGACAAACCATTCTCTGACAATTTATACTCAACCCACATAAACATTCTTGTTTATCCCACCATTCATACAATTATTTTATTTTTTCCAGCGATTTTCCCGCTACCAAGTACATTTTCCCATACGCTGCCTCTAACATTCCAAGCGTCACAGGGTAATATTCTCTCGAGTAACCTAATTTTCATGAGAAACATTAATAGGAAATTGGGTTATCAAAAAGCAGGTTAGGGGCCATCTGCGCTTTTTAGATAATAATATTTATACTTACGTCACTCAGAGAAAATGAACGAGAGTGAAGTTTTACATTTACGTGTCTGGGGAGCTTCCAGAGAAAGGGAATGTTTATCGAAAATATTGAATACATCTACACTGGATCATATACCCGTTCTCAGTGTTTGAATCTCAGGAAATTTATGACTTCCTCTGCTTCCAATATTTCACCAGCAACTTCGATTTCGCAAGCAACAGCACCAGATGATATTTTGCATTCTATACAGCCAAAGAACATTTGTCCTATATTTTCTCTGGATTGAGGCTTTGCCTCGATAACTACCATCAATACTCTCACAGTGATTTGGGGAGTCATTCAAAAGGTCTTTCCTCTCACCTATCGCTGAAAGTTTTGTTTCAATAGTTAGCAAATAATGGAACTCAATATTTGCTTTCGTTTCACTTTTTGAGGAGAATTGTGAATGAACAACAACAATGGAAACAAAATAAAAGCATAGTAACCTCCAACAATTGTCAGTTTTCCAAACTCTCCCCACCATACGAAGAAGAAATACAACGCTGAGAGATGGTCATCCAACTGATTATTCCACCTGACCAAGAAAAATTCCACGCTTGTTTTGTTCAAAAACTATACTCGATGAACTTTGTGTTTGCAAACTATTGGTGATATGATCGTTCCTCGTGAAACATCTGTAGATGGGTTGAAAGAGTCCTGAACAATTTACGGTCCTAATGTTATGATCAGAAATATGATTTATAAATTATGTACATACAGGGCTTTCCATCAGAAAATTGACGTATCCTGTAAGTCAGAAACGGACATGATATCGAAAATTTCAAAGAACAGGTCAATTTTTATTTCTAGGGTAACTAATTCTGATATAAAACTCATACCCAAAACTTCACCCCCCTGCGGTCAGCAACTACCCCCCTGTTTGTTTCAGTAGCATGGGGGGTGTCGAGTGATACATCATTTGAAAGGTCTTTTGTCCCCTGCATTACCT